>JAMKCH010024093.1:0-19279 GCA_023653785.1 Ophioderma brevispina | reverse complement strand
CGCTCACTACGCTTCCAAGGACTCTTACTGCAGCGATAACATTTCTTCAGTTTACACCCCCCTGACAAAATGTCTAGCGACGGCCCTGCAAATAGCTATTCCTACAAGTGTCTTTGTGCATCTAGGTTGGAAGTGAATAGCACATAATCCAAGGTTGTACGTTGCATAACACTATGCCTTTGTAAACTGCAGCTAACGATGATTTAGCAGAGACAAGCAGTTTCCTTGGCAGTCAACCAATCTACAAATCGTTATTAGTTGAAGGGGCTTTTAAAAACAAGTGTGGTCACCGCCCGTGGGGATTCGCTGCACGTACTGTTTTGTGGGGTTGTTGGTTATATGGTCCTGGAGCATATGGCAAATGTAGTCCTGGACCATATTTGACATATTTTTCCAGATTATTTATGATCCAGGACCATATCTCAAAATCTCATAATGGCACACCTCACAGTACGCCTGTCGGCTCCATAGCCATTCACTTTCTCACAACTGATGATCGTGTCAATAGCCATTTTGAGCGACGTTATTGACATGATCATCGTGTCAATAGACACTTCCAATTTTTAATCCCACTGTAGTAGTACTTGAATGATGAAAAAATAAACTTTTACAAATTACAAACCAATGCCAATCAGCCTGAAGAGTACTGGTTGAAACTGCCCTGATCAAGCGATGCCAATAATCCCTGATGTATTTTGTATGGTTTGCTAAATTTAACTCTTGCAACATGCTCAGAAATATAATAGTACAGCATGTGTCAGAAGTTACGTATAGGGATCACACAGTCATGACACGGTACATGTTCTCTCTGTACACGATATATGGTTATCACTGTGCTGCAGTCTGTGGTGCTTTACGCCGCATAAACGGATGGTATTTGGGTGTAAATCCGCCAATTTTTATGCTCAATTCCATTCTCCGAATCGCTGTTTTCATTCTCATCAAATTTAATTTTGTTTTTCCGAAAAATACATAGGTCTTCGGACCGCTTGTGTCGCCTGCCGTCGCGGTTATTATGTCTGGAATCAAATCCGAGACGCGTCGCCCTGTGCCGATCGCAGTGAGTGTTTGCGCCGAGCGTAGCACACAACAAAAGTACAGTTGACCTCTGCTGAATTGGCCAATCGCGCTAACGTATTTACGTTACTAGGACGATTGTTACTAGGTCAAGTGCAGCTGTGCATACGCGGTCAACGCATGACATTTTATCGACGCGTCTCAGATTTGATTCCAGACATAATAGTGAATGATAGGCCTAACTTGACCTCATCAACAAATGCGGGATCCCATGTTGCACCTATGATTCAAGTTTGGTTCCAATTGAGCTTCAACTATTCAAATGAGGTCAATTTTACATTTTCAGCCTATTTTACCTTGGCATGTGACCTCATCAAAAAGTGGGGGATGCCATGTTGCACCTGTGAAGTTTGGTTTAAATCCATTAAAGTATGAGGATATTACAGGCAAATGTTAACCCTTTTTGACAACAGACAAAGTGATCTCTATGTGTCTTCCTGCCTTAGGGCAGACGACACAAAAAGACGGCCAATTTCGGCTATGAAATCTACGCTTGTCCACACTGAATGACACAGGCAAAATCCAATATGGCCGTTCAATTAGTTGAATTTTGCTCGTTAACGTCACAGCTCTGTTTACGTCACAAATCCGTTCATTCGACGCCTGTAACCAGATCAAGATTGGCTTTTTATTACCTTATTTGGTCAAGAGTATTCCATATATAGATACACAAAAATAAAAAAAATGAGCAATCCTGTCTTAGGGGTCCACGATCATATATAGGGATTACTTTTCCTTATATGGTCCTGGACCCTTGAAGACAGGATTGCCAAAAATGTTTACCAGTCCAGACCGAACCCGTTCATTGGGATTCGTTTGCAATGAATCCAAAAATATACATGTAGTTTTATATGCAACACACAACCTAAGATTATGTGGTATTATTTATCTGCCAGCCCAGATCCAAAAAAAATATACTTTGTACCCTCTCTGGGTCAGATGTGAACCATTTGGCAGAGAACTTATTAGGCATTCAGACGGTTACAATTTTAATAATTTACGCTTGGTTTGCCCTCCTCCCCTGATAGGGATTATGAAACAGTGTAGAAGGGCATGCCCCATAGTCTATTGTGGCAACTGGTACAGTCTGTCCCAATGACCCTCTAGCTAACCGCTGTTTAATTTCATATTGTGCAGGTAAAAAAAATATATGCGACTAGCTGGTACAAATACATGTAGCGATAATAATTACTAGTACACACAGTCAAGTTAAAATTTTTTATTAACTTTATAAAGTACATCATAATTGTGATGGAAGCTTGAACACCTAATGGTACTTATTGGTACAACAAAGTATAAAAAATACATTTTTAGTAAATTGTACATTGTAAATTGTACTGATTCAGCATACTAAACAAAGAAAACATATGCGACACTGGTTGATCTGCTCGGGCCTGCCTGTGTTCTGGATTATCAGCCATCGTGAGGGGAAGGAACAAATGCATTCACCTGATTTGCACCTGGACCACATTCTCTATGTTCAGGTGAGTGTATTGATTAAATGCATAAACCTGCTTGCACCTGGACACATTCTTAATGTTCAGGGTGCTTGCCTGTGGCGCAGATCAGCTTTACCAACAAAATTCCAGGGTTCGAATCCCGGTGGGGGTCGTGGCGCTTGCTGGGATTTATTCTGGTATATCAAGTTGCTTGATCTGTATACCATGCTATGCTTAAATACAGAATACCGCTCTCCTCCATGGTTCACTTGGAATTGGGCATATGGATCATGAAAGCATCCCGTCCTGTGTACAGAGAGTAACAACTGTACATGTACATCGCAGTCAGTGTCGAAGAAGAGTAGGGTGAAAACCCCTGACTGTTCCCAATCCGCCCCAGCCTCAAATAGCGGGTCATGTTAGGAGCGTCCATATCATGGATACACGCCGCCTCAGATCAACACACTCGGTTGCATAAATCCTACCACCACCACCACAAGCCATTACCATGACTTGTGGATATGTTTTAAGGCCGGCGGCGATATCTGTTTTTGCTATGCATGCCCGCTTTACACCTGACCCACAATTCTATATGTTCGGGTGAGTATATTGTTTGACTATGCATCCACCTGCTGGCACCTGGACCAACTTCTATATATCCCGGTGAGTGTATTGTTTGACTATGCATCCACCTGCTTTGCACCTGATACTTCTATATGTTCAGATGAGTGTATTGTTTGACTATGCATGCACCTGCTTTGCCACCTGCACCACATTCTATATGTTCAGGTGAGTGTATTGTTTGGCTATGCATCCACCTGCTTTGCACCTGGACCACATTCTATATGTTCGGGTGAGTGTATTGTTTGACTATGCACCCACCTGCTTTGCACCTGGACCACATTCTATATGATCAGGTGAGTGTATTGTTTGACTATGCATGTACCTGCTATGCACCTGGACCACATTCTATGTGGGACTGTATTGTTTGACCAGCAAAGATGGCTGCTCATCCAAAACAGGTACAGGCACAAATACGGAGAAAACTGAGCAATGTTGGAATTTCAGCAATAGTACATTTGATGGTCAGCAAGTTGATAATGATAACTCTATTTTAAAAATTTGCCTCATTTGGCCTGAGCAAATTCAATGTGTCACATATTATACAAAATGACCATAAGTTACTGTTTTTTATAAAATATGATCTATTTCCTAACTAATTAAATCCTTTATTACCTAGAACCCAAATTTGAGTTTCAATCGTGAATAACATTGCTCTCTATTTCTTATTTGTGTGAATAAACAATCTAACCCGACCTACTTGGGTTGAGCTAAAGTTGGTACAGATAATGGTTTGTGTATCATAGCCCCGACTAATCCGGAAGTATTACTAATTTTGATATCCGAAGAAAGGCTTTATTTTTGTCATTGTTGTTCTGAAATTTCAGCCTTTAAATCCAATTTGTTCCCAAAATAAACAAAGCTCCCATTTTAAAGGTGCAACGAGAAATTTCAGATGTCCCTCAAAAATTGAAAGGCCTGATTTTTGCACTGATGTAAAGCTTTAAAAAAAAATCCTACCTGAAAGGATTAAGCCGAGAATTACTTTTATGATCCAAATAAAGACATTTCTGTGGCCAAATACAAGGTAAGAAATCTATTATGTGTCTTATCTTTGTGGCATCACTACACACACCATTTACGCTCCCATAGGATCTGTACTGCTGGCATACAGCGCCACCTATTCCGTTTCCGCATCGCTAATTGGCCGGCTATTCTTAGACGTGCACTACGTCTTGACTCCCTAGCATGCAAGCGCTGTGTTAAAGGCTCTGCGATTAGCTTGAACAAGGAATGAAAAAACGGTTTCGCGGTACCTTGGATATCGCGAAATCAACAAATCAGGTGGTCGATCTGATGTTAGAAATGGGTTCCTGACAAAAAAGACCAATTAGCTCACTAGTTTTTGTAAGCCTGGCATGTGGCATTACTTGATAGCAGCAATCGAGAATTGAGGCCAGCTGCAAAGGAAGAAAATTGCTGTGTTATGGGATGTGATTTTTCACGTTTTTTCGTCTTTTTCCAAAAATAAACCTATATTATAAACTAGTCAGCTAACTAGACAATTTAGTTAGCAATATTTTGGTGCGTAAATCGTTACGATAGGCCAAGTATTTTGCGCAATCTCCAGTGTACCGCAATGTACAAACTAGAATTTCGCGGTTGTCGGCTTTCGCGCTCACTATATTCAAAGAATATAAGCTGTGGGCCGCTCTTTGACCTTGGCACATGACCTTTGACCTCATCAACATATGAGGGATCTCATGGTGCACCTATGACAGAAGTTTGGTTCCAATTGAACTTCAACTTTCAATTGAGGTCAATTTTACATTTTTAGCCTATTTTTCAACTTGACCTCATATGACCTTTGACCTCGGCACATGACCTTTGACCTCATCAACATATGAGGGATCCCATGGTGCACCTATGACAAAAGTTTGGTTCCAATTGAACTTCAACTTTCAATTGAGGTCATTTTAAAAAAAAAAACTTAACATTTTAGTGACACACACATACACACATCCACACATACACACGCACAACGGATTGCTAAGTGGTCCTCCAGCTATAGCTGGCGGCCCACAAAAATCCAAATCAACGCTATCTGACAGTTTCCCACCCTCAGCCTACGGCGGTCCGGAAAGTAAGTACTCTGTGTCACAGACTGCAAAAGATATTATCTAAATTAGTACTGCGCGAGAGATTAACGTTATCAGTCCGTCATAGCGACCGCCGTACGTTCAGCCGATAATGATGTGGTTGATAAACTCCCTAGGGCAGTGAAGATTTGCCAAGGTTTGCCAAGATTCAACTATGGGCGGCGCTGTGTGTCAAGCCGACACGTAAATGGTGTGTGGGACTACTATGACAAAAAATATATGGAGTCTCAATAATCTCTTTGCCACCTTTTAAGGTTTACCATAAATATTAGCACAGTAGTGAATAAGGCATTGCATGTGTATTAAAAATCAATTCTACCATGTAATCCAAGAGTGTTTCAACTCTACTGGTAAAAAAGTATACAGTTGCTGAGTTCTAGCAATTAGAAAAACACAACACCATTAATAGATGTGATGCCCGCCCCACCCTCCACCCCGACTAAAAAACAAGTTATATTTTCTATGACATATCAGTTAATTGCTCCACGAACACCACTTCCCATGACAAAACTGGTTAGTTGACTATAAATGTTTTCTAATGGATTGGAACTTCACTGTATAATTGTCAATGCCAGAGATAAACACACAGAAACCATAATACATGTTCTCGAGGCCATTTCAAAATATGCTATTCTATAACACTTGGGAAAGTATTGATCCACAAAATACTTGTGAAGTTGACAGGTTTCCATGTTGGTATGTCACAGAGATTGTGTTTAGGATTTTATAAATGTTTCGAAATAGAGAAAATTCAGAGAGATGGTCCCTTTATTTGTGTGCACTTGTACAAAAACAAAGTAAGTACAAAAGAAAATATCTTTGCATTTAATAAATTTTAACTGCTGTCATTGCAGAAGTTCCGTACATTTAGGGCATTCACTTTTAAAATTTTAACTTTATCTTTGCTGTGGTTGTAGCTTGAAAATGGCAGTGAATCTTTTGGGGCATCATGTATCACAAGTCCATTAAAATATGCAAATGAGCTCATTAATATTCATCACTGGCAGAAAGTATACAACAGCAACTATGAGCTCTACCAATATGCTCACCCTCAAGGACACAGTTCGGGGGGTTGTACTGGGTACATGCATTGACAGAACTGACCTTGTGTGACTTGGTGCTACCTGGGGCATCATATTCATACCCAAAAAAACCGGGGCTGTATTTTCTAATACACGATGAATGGAAGGTTAACTGTGCCAATGGAGTTGACAAACTCTAGCTCATGTGAGCAGACATTCACATATCACCAAGTTTGAAGCCACTCGTTAGTGATTTATATGGCTGGAGGTGCTTGTTCCAAATACTCTGAGGGTGAGTATCAATTTTTTATATTAAAGGTTATATTTTTCTCATTGCCAAATCAATTTATTCGAAGATAGACCAAGAACGGCCATTTTAATGGGTAACCATCGATATTGCACAGTAGGGCCAAATATCACTTCACGTTGTGACATCCTAAAACCGGTAATTTTTACTTTCAACCAAAGGATGTTTTGTCAAGTACATGTAACCAATATTTATTATTTTACGTATTAATAAACCTTTCAGTCAAACCTAACAAAAATGCTTTCAGTTGCTTAGATGGTTATTTCATCCTGGGGGCAAGATAAAGTTTGGTCACCATGTGTACCTTCGATGGTCACACATGATGACCAACTTATTCCCACCCCCCCCCCCCCCACTTGCTTTGGTTAGTTTGGACACAAGGATAGTATATTGTAAAAGTAATAACAGATTGGGGACATTGACAAAACAGCATTTGGTTGAAAGTTAAAAAATACCGGATCTAGGTCACAAACGTGACCGAAGAATGGACCAGTAGAGGATATGGTGTTACAATATGCATTATCACTTCATAACAAGTAGAAAACATGATACACTTAAATTGGAACAAGCAGCTTTAATGAACAATCTTCTCTTCCCGCCTGTCTCACTATGAGTTACAATATGCTCATCCACCAAGGACACAATTCAGTGGGTTGTACTTATACATATATGACATGAACTGACCTTGTGTGATCTGGGTATCATGTATCATACCCAAAAACCAAGGGTGTATTTTCTAAATACATTGGTGTATGAAAGCTACTGAACTGTGCCAAGGGAATTGATATTTTACTAGCTCATAGTGTCTGTCCATGCAGAGAGGCAGCCAACCAACAATCCATCCACATCTCATCACTGCAAAAGCCCTCCACAACAATTTGTTGAGAGCATGTGTGGGCCAGTGGAAAAGTACAGGACAGACTTGTGATCATTAGAGCATTAAAATTGTGAGTTCAAGCCCCGCCGTGGCCAATGTGTTTGTTGTGTCCCTGGGCAAGATACTTAAAGGTGCAACAAGAGATTTCACATAACAGGTGTCCCTTAAAAATTTTGAAAAATCTAATTTTTGCACTAATGTAAAGCTTTCTATCAGAAATGTCCCCATGTGAAAGGATTAAGCTGAAAAATATTTCTTTGGTACAAAAATTGTGCAATTTATAATTTCGTATAGGAGCAAATACAAAATTCAGCCTATGATTTATATTGAAATTAAGCGAATGAAAATCGCATTTTGTTTTCACTTTCAAGGCATTCTGTAACCAAAGACAAGGTAAGAAATCTTCTTATCTATATGAGATCACTACATATGACACAATATATGGGTGCCCCAAAATCTCTCGTTGCACCTTTAATCTCAATTGCCTCGTTGGCCCAAGCAAAATCTGGGGAGCTGTCATGCTATGGTGAATATTACAATCTAAGTGCTGATAGGGATGTGCGCTTGGCCAGCAGCCACCTAGATGAAGCGAAATGATTGTGATGGTGGCATAATAATAATAATAGGCAACAGCACTTTGAGACTGTTTACGGTGACAAAGCGCTATATAAAAACTTGTTATGTTGTGGGGGTCCAAAATGTTAATTTTGAAAACAATGCATGTGGTTCTCTGGTTTGAACATGTTTAATTGGATGACCTATCTGGAACTATCATACTTCATGTTTTTTTGCCTTATCATTACTTGGTTATTGATGGCCATTAGGCCTAACAAAAATGTGTTGCCCTTTTTCAACCGACCCTTGTCAAAAAGTGAAAATGTACCAAAATTTGGCATCTTTGGGTGCTTTAAAAAAAAATACTTGAAAGACTGACCCAATTTTCCTCACTAAAGGGCAACAATTATTTTTTGTTTTGGCCTTACTTTGGCACTGGCATGGAATACATAATTGTTTTGCTATTTTTATCTTACAGCAGACCAATATAATTTCAATTAGCAAATAACAATACAGGATAACAAGAGGTTAAAATTCCGGCAGAAGTTTGTATTTTCTTTTGATGAAAAAATTATAAAAGAAATTAGACAATTTCAGAAAGACTAATAACCCTCAGAGGAAATTGCATTTTATAAGTGAATGTTGAGTTTTATCCAATAAAAGGAAATTCTGATTCGGAAGTGTTTTCAACTTTAACTCAAAAATTCAATTACTTTAAGAACAGAAATCCAACTTCTGCCTTCCTCAAAGAACTCTGACACAAGAGTATTTTCACAGAAACCTTACAGTAGTTTCCTAGAAAATTAAGCCAACTATCTATGACAAGATATAGGACTTGTACAGAGAAAACAAATGTCACACTGAAAATAAAGACAGTGAAAAGCTGGGTGAGAGGAGAGGCATCCCACATTGCTATTGTTTTTGACATCAAGTGCCATTATATATAGAGGACATGGCTTTTCACTCTGAGCAGATGACCAATCGACTTTTGCGATTGATTGCCGTTTTTAAAAAGACTAATGCAGCCGTTTTCTGAATTATGGATGCACAGGTGCAATAACACCTAGTTATGTTGGAAAAGCTTTCCAAAGGAAAGATTCTAATACATGTAGGCTGCTTTTTCATGATATACTTCTTTCAGAAGCATTTTTGACAGTACCCATCATTGACTTTTTATACGAGTTACATAATCATCTCTTAAGTTAAATGCCGTGTTTCCCTGGTTTGTTTCTGCACAGAAATGTTATGTTTTCCATTGTGAAATGTACCAAGTCAAACAAGGAAATTCAACATGGTGAATAATCTCCTACACAAGAGCGTATATAGCAGACTTGTGTGCTCTTGTTTAAAGAGGCACAACAATATGTGTGTCAGAGTTGGTAAAATATCACAATCAATTTGGTGGCTGATTTGAAGTCTACAGATGGTTGATCAATCAGCCGCTCAATGTGAAAAGCCTTTGTATCCCTAACATCCCTTAACTGCATTTTTTCCACTTTTCAAAAATCATGGAGCTGGCCCCTGCCTTGTTTTTAGGTCTAAAAGGAAAAATAACGCTACCTCCTTTTTTTGCGGTGATCGTCAGGTTGGTTGGCATTTTCCGAAAAGGACGTTAGGGATATATGCCTCATATCACAGCGGGCCAACCCCCATTTGTGTCACAACACCCCCAAATAGGTACAGCAATACACAGCCTGGAACTACAAGCTGATTACATCTACCACACATTAACCACTGTACTGTATACCAGCCAAAACTAACTCTGACCTCCGTATGCTGAAGGATATTTAGGTCACACACTTTCACTCAAATGCCCCACTTCATAATGTATATTGTGTTTAAAACAAATTTTATTCATATTTACAACAATAACCTTGGTCAACATCTGTTAGAACCATAAGAAAAGTGAGCTAAAGTGTGTGTGTGTGAGTTGCCATCTGGACTGTACAACTAGCTTAGTGTAACTTGGTCGCTTCAGGCTAAGGGCACTTTTCTCAAGTTCAACTTGTTCTATTTTTTTCCTGGGAGTTTCTAGAAGTAAAATATGTGTTGCCATCTCTTGCCAAGACCCAGAGGATTGTTTTGGTGTGCTACAAGCCTGACCTGATAAGTAATTTAGCAGTGCTGGCAGCTGAAATAAAGATTGGTGTTACCACTTAATATTACATGGTCCGCAAGGAATGGAAACTTTGACAGCACGTAATATTACATGGTCCGCAGTACAGTGATTATGTGGTCAACCAATTGTCGTGACATCAAAAGTGAGGATTTCTTGACTGGCTATCCGACATTCCCAAAGCACAATTTTTCAGCCCAAAATATGCTAATTTTAGGTTTTCCCATATTTCACTGCTCGTCTTATCCCCACCACCACCACAAGTACATTTGACCTCACAATAATATGCTGCACCAAAGGAATAACATTTGAAGGCCCCTGGTGAGGTAGAACACCATTGTATATTAATCGACTATCTTGCAAATAAATCCCGAAACAAATGACATGCAGACTTCGACATTCTTGTGGCGATAAAAAAATCCTGAGCTAAGACAAAATATCAATAGCTTAGCCTAGACAACAATACACAAAGAACTAATAAGATTAACATACTTCTATAATTTACATTTATACAAGAAATAATGTTATTTTATAACAATACATTCTATTTATTGCAAAAAAAAGTGTTAAATACAAAGGAACATTAACATTAATAGCACCTAAGCAAACAATCCACCTTCTTATCAGGAACTATGTCAATCCGTTATAATATGCAGTGCAGAAAATTTCCCTACCAGAGCATGATATTCATCCACAGCAAAATGTATAAAAATAAGGAATAGTGATTAGCAAAACTTTATCATACAGGCATTTCCATCATACACAGGGTAAAGCAGGGGCGGCGCCAGGGTAACATAGGAGGGGCAGACAATCATGGGGGGGGGGGGGGGCGTAACAGTGACAAAATGAGCTTCATTTTGGTCTAAAAAACCCTAATTTTTGTGCAATTTAATTCATAAAACCCTGTTCCTAAATTTTGAAACTCTAGGCCACCCCGGGCGCGCACCCGCAGCTAAGTGAACCTTTGACCTCCACATGTGTACCCAACAATAAGCTCCGAGAGTCAAATACAAGCATGCCACCTAGACCTGATTGATCACTACACTAAAAATTTAATTCAAAGTGTAAACCAATTTTGGACAACAAAGAAACTGAACAAAATATCATGGCTGCCAACAGGTTGCCTCCCCCATGAATCGGAGACTAAAAAAAACATCCAATTCTAAACACTATGAGACCCCAAATAAGATTTTTAAAATATGATCTATTTCATAATTTTGGGAAAGGGTTTGTAAAATTCGCCTAGCGGCATTAATAAATACATTTTTTCTGTGAAAATGTCAAATGCATGCAGGGAAAAATTTGACAAAATACCATGGTTGGGCCAAACATGTTTGAACTGATCAATCAGATCACATTGGGAGATATGTGGTGGAAACTTCCTCATCCTTATAGCCAAACCAATGGACAAATATGATCCGGAAACAGCAATTGTCATGATCATATGATAGATGACACAATGGTAGTTTTTAACAATTGGGCCATTCTTCGGGAAGTCAACACTTGGACTGAACTTTATTTGCCAACCATGACAAAACAACTAATATCGTGGAAAGTGGGAACATTATTTTTGGTTAGGATTGGACAAAACCTAACTGCGAATGTTTCACTTTCGCGAGTGGTTTGCCATGGGGAAAACAAAATTTGGTCACGTGTGTGACTTCCCAAAGAATGCCCAAGTACCTTCATTGATGCCAAAGGGTGAACTAGAACCCTCTGTTCCGGAATTGTGTCATGTGATGCCCAAAGGACCATTGGACCTACATTTCAGTAAACATGTTGGTAATGTTTTTATAGGACGTGCTCAAAATCTGCATTTTTTGCCCAGTATGCATCTTTTTGATGAAATAACCCAATGAAACCAAATATTTGCAGTCTACCACAGGTAGGTTGTACCTAATACAATTGCATTACGAAATTGTTAAGGCAATTGGTCAATAAAAATGCTGAAGTTGAGGCCTATCGTTTGTATTAGGGTAACTGAAACTAATAAAGGCAAGTGCTTCGACCCTTCCCATTTCTCACATTTTGAATACGATACACCACCTGGGGTACACTAGCCAGTCCATTTTTGACCCAAGGGGTCGTCATCACAACCGTCCCAACACTTCCATGGATTAACAGCAAGTAGCATGATTATTTGTTGAAACAGCTCAACGAAGAAGTTTGGTAAGAATGCACAGGGTTACTTTTTGTAAATGGCTGTTTTGTGTGAATTAGCACACAAACGACCATTCTAATGACAAACTAAATGATAGAGATGTTCTTGTGTAATATTGTATACGCGGGGTCTGAGCTTGACTTTCCTATGATGCACCTGGAAAAACATTGCCTCTCCGAGGCACTGGAAATAGTGCTTATGCGGATTCTGTCTCCAAGGAAAGGGGCCTTACAGATAGGTACAGGGCCTAGGGATAGTTGGCACCATAACAAGAAGGAATACATATTCAACAAAGCAAAGTAAAGTAACCAAAAATACTGCAAGTTTGAACTTGTTGAAAACTGCGCAAGGCCCCCTGGCAGGGAGCCAAATCTGCCCACATTAATTAGCTCATTAACATACCTTAATTTGGCAATTGATGCCCAAAGGATAAGGTTGAGAGCGCTCTCCTACTTCCTTCAACAAGCTACAACATTATACGCCTTACTGAACTCCGATATGCAGTTGCATTTTGACAAATTTAAAGGATGCCCTTTTAATTAGACTCATTTGTATAGCCTAAACCCACATATATCATTGCACTTGCAATTGCCAAAAATATGCATGCCATGATGGGCTTTGGAAGGAATTTTGTGTATCCGATGTACCGTTTCAAAGATACACCACAAAACAGTCAACCTAACCAAAATGGAACACACACACACAGACAAACGGATGGACAGACACACACACACACACTAAAGGAATTTGCTGTCGTAAAATCCCCCATGCCCTTTTAGGCCAGGGGGATAAAAACAACAAAACAAATAGTCGCACCAACTGCAAGCCTAACAAGACATGAAGACTCTGCACGTCTATTTGGAACACCAACCAGAAAGTACTCTTCCTACTGCTCTTCTGTTGAAGGGATCTACATGAAGCCGCAGTATGTAAGCAGACATTGACATTATTTGGCACAAACAAAGTCCATGGGACTGTCACCACAATTAAAATAACAGAGGGGTTTAACAGACTCGCCAGATGCTTTCATTCTAACGTGTTATTCCTCATCAAAGTCTACCAGATGTTTGCTCTTCCGTAATAAATAAAGTTAAAGTCCGATGAATGAATCTGAATAGCCACCTCTTCTTCCACCCCCGCCTCGACGTCCTCCACCACCACCACGTCCCCCTCCACGTCGACCGCCACCTCCACCACCACCAAAGCGTCTGCCACCCCCTCGACCACCTGCTTGTCTGTCTTCCTGTTCCCGTCTCTCACGCATGCGTTCATAGCGCTCGGCCATTTCGATCAACTCCTCCGGGATGTCCTGTGTAAAAGACAAAGTAAAGCAAAGTAAACAGAGTAAACTACTCAGCAGAAACATTTTAAGCTTTGTGTGCATTGGCATAAAAAATAAATAAAAATAAATGCACACACACACTCTGTGTGATGATAAATACTGCCACAAGTCCTGTAGGGGTGCATGCAATTGAGTCTGGTCAAACTGACGCATTAAGTGCAGTGTTTTTTGCAAATGACTGCACTAAATGCATGTGTTGTCTAGTTTTTTGAATGGAGCCAAAAGTTGTCACATGAAGGTCACCAACTGTGGGTCACTACCCAAGGTCAATTACATGTAAGGTGTGGCATATGTTATATGGAAGCAGTAGGTAAAAATTATATTGTAGGGTTAACATTTGGGTTCACATTTTTCAGACGCACAGACACAACATACTACCATAGCAATCCCTATGTGCCTTTCTTGAAGATGACACAAAAAAATTTCGTGCACGCACGCGCACACAACATCCAACCACATGAATGATAGCAAATTAACATACACACTTGCATGAATATCAATGCAGGGTACTTATTCAATCATATTCCCTGTCTCATTTTAAACATTTACGAATAATTGATTAAAAAACATTTACTTTATATATCACAACTTTAAATGAGTATTGGAGTGATTATATATAGCCTTGTCCCCAACTCACCTTTAAAAAAAGTTTAGCTTTTCATGTCATCTGAAATGTTAGTATTGTTCATTTTTGTTCATCCCATGCTGACTCCACTAGTCCATCAACCATGACGTGCACACCCACCACCCAACTCCATTGGATCCCCCACCCATACCCAACCCATTGGATCCAGTGGCCATCAAATACCTGACTACCCCCACCCTGTCAACCAACAATTTCACCACCCATCGATCACCAACCCATCGAAGTTTGAGGTTCAATGGTTCCCCCTTATGTGTTTCTTGGAACAGACCCTACTAATTAACAATTGCATGGAAATAGAGTGTCCCACACATAATGAAGAGTTTTCAATATATTGCTATTGTCTTACAGAATTGTAAATTGGCTCAAACAAGGTCAGCATGTTCTTGTGATGTCTTGCTTTCATTTTCTGTGCATTACTTTCTTGCATGATTATGTCCTGTTTATTGTGTGATATATTTTGCTGGCTTCTCTTTCAGTATTGCGTGCGGCCGTTGTAAATATAGCACAGGGAATAAAGATGGCAGCTTCCATGATTGTTGTACAGTGTGACATTTGTCGAATCTCTGGATTTTTTCGCAAGGAAAAATAGCCAATTACCATGAAAACCATCTGGTACGTCTTATTAGGATATTTCATTATATATGTGCCGTAGATTTCTGCCAATAAATTCCTTTAAAGATTCCAAGGGAGTGAATGTTTTGGATCCTAAATGGCTTTTGCTCCACTCCTACATATTACTGTTTTGTTTATGTGTAGTGATTGGAAATAAAGTTTGATAAACTATTATCATTACCCATATATACGGGGCGGATCCAGGATTGAAAAACGTCAACATTACCGGGGGTAAGGCGAAATTTGTCCACAATGGGCTGTTTTTGCAACATTTTGCAGAATTACCGGGGGGCCGGGGCCCCCTACTCCCCCTCCCTTAGATACGCGCCTGTCAACCCACCATTAGACTTTGAAGAGTACTTTGTAAGCAACAAGGGGCAACACATGAAATGCACCTTATAGTTTTGAGTTGCTTTCAGTTTAATAAACAAAACCTTCTTGAATATACTACTGAAACTTATGTCGATGTGGTATCATACAATGTCCTACAAATTATGATTGGAACTAATCAAGCAGTATAAAAATCACCGGGAATAGGATGTCACTAACCTGACCAGCCTCTTCCATGATGCGTACAATGGTCGCACGCCCAGCGCCAGCTTGGCGGGTCATCTAAGGGTCAAGGATGTACGGTACGTCTGAAAATTAAAATAGTACAACCAACTTGTAAAATAACCAAAGAGAGGGAAGCAGACTAAATTCATTCTACAATTCCTCTATTCCTTTACACATGAGCAAGCATTGTTGATTGGTGAAGGAAACCCATGTCGCTGCATCATACGGCCTGCGTACTAGTTTCCAGGCTGCGGATGCACATAGGACGCCACAGCGGTGATTGTGATGAACCAATGGTCGCGCATCTGTACGGCCTGCGTATAGTTTCAGATGTGAGCACAAGGACGCAAAGCTGTTGTCACACTTGTATTGTGGATGCGTTCATTGGACAATTGCTGTGGGCCGTGCAAGCTGCCAACCAAATGAGAGCTCTGCTTAATCTTACATGTGTTCTTATCTGGCAAAACTTTTTGCTAAATGACATGGCAAATTAAAATGTAATAATCCTTTTGATTTGAATGAGAAGGCAGGGATAGGGGTTGGGGGTGTTGTTAAGGCTGCAGGTAAAAAGACCGAGATTGATCTATCGGTGTCTCCCCTTGTCATGAATAAGAGTGAGAGGAGCCACTTTATCAGCCATGTTTATGATCCTTTCTGGTAGGAGTGAGCCCTTATTGGTGGTTCTCGTCCAGTCAAGAAGAAGGATAAAACCATAATTCTGAAGATGAGAGTCGACCATGAAACTCGAAATCGTCAATGGGGGTTTAAGTTTCACAATTCGGGTTTTGTTATAATGAACTTAAGCTTCATTTAAGATTAACTTGTATATCGTGTTGTTGAAATGGATTCAACCATGATACACAGTGGTTCATTAGGAATTAACAACTCTGCACCTATGCTTGTCTATCATGTCATTGTTGAAGGGATTCACCTGATGCAGTGGTCATGCGGAATAACAAACTCTGCACTCCATGCATCTTATCTATCATGTCATTGAAAGGGGTTCAACCTGATGCACAGTGATCATCAAGAATAACAACTCTGCATCCGGACTGTCAGCGTATTTTATAATGCTCGTGCCCTCATGAAGATAAAAAAAAAAAAACGGGACGTGTGATTGTATCGTTGTATATCCTGACAACGAACATGTGACGCACAGCTTTTTATGTGCATGTGCTTGCGCAGCAACAGCGACGGTGCTGGCTTGCACAAAAACAAGGGCGACGCACAAGGTGTTAAAGAAATCGGTGGGGCTGGCTTTCAATAACGGTCATTGCCTTCTTGGTTTATAGTCGAATTTGTGCATGTTTATTAACTCATAGGAAAATGCCATGTTACGCCTTAGTTGGAGTAGTGAAATTGGTCATCAGAATATTTCTCAGTGACAATTAACAGACCATAGGACTCCGAGCTCTCAAGACGCACTGAAATAGTTTTAAAGGTAATGCACAAAGCTATACTAACATTCACGACCTGCTTGGGGTTGGAACCCAGGACCTGCTTATTAAAGGCTGACTCAGAGATTTAGAATATTATTTTTTGTCAATAATGAAAAAAATAGTCACTAGAACTAAAGATAGTAACCTAACCTAAAATGCACAATTCCGAAATTGAGATGAATAGGATTTTGCGTTTGATGCAGATAAAACATTTATGTGTCAGTATTACGTCCCATAGGCTAATGGTATAACAAAAATTCCGGATCGGAATGTTATAACAAAGTTGTGATTTCTATATGAAGGAATTCGATTTAAGTTAGCAATTTAACACAGTGATTAGTATATAGGACAAAGATTATGTACATGCAAAAAAACACAATTTTTTGAAAATGAGTGCGCCTCACGGGGAAAACTCTCTGAAGTCAGCGTTAAGCTTACCCATTAACTCACCCTGCATCTCCTGTCTGCCTATTATGTACATATTCCTCTATATATTGGGGCAGTAAAATTTAGTACATTGAGTAATGTCCTTAATGTCCAGACCACGAGATGCTACGTCGTTGTATTAGTATATGTACAACGCCTAGAGAAAGAAATGGTAGGAAGTAGAATTTAAAAATTATATAACAAGAATTACATTGTGTGTACTTACATGCATAGATTTGTAAGGTGATTATACATTTAGAGACGAGCTTTTGCTAGGCCGGCTGGCAACCAAATAATGAATACATCGTCCATGGTATTAATTTTGCTCGACCGCAAAGTCACTGAAGTGTGGACAGGTCATGACCGTCATAGAAAGATGGAGGGTTACTTCGCCACGCCACACTCAAGCCCGACTATTACGGTTTTTGTTACAAGGTGGTGGTTAGGGTAGCTCCATAACCACTACGAGAGCACAATAGAAGGATGGTATCGTGGAAGTCTAACTTATTCAGTAGAGCAATCGATCAAGAGTAAAACCATTAATAACACTTCTCTTGGTGCATCTGTATGGACTTATTTACGTGAAGTTATTTCGCAGCGCTCCAAGTTTTTTTTAATTATGCATGGGAAAAAATCCCGAAAAATGGTCAATTTTCCTCCTCGTATCTAGCTATACTGCAAAACATTGATAGAATATCAACATGAGCAAGACTGATAATGTCAGGAATGTTCTCGCAAAAACACAAAGGTCTATTTCGTGATTAAACAATATCACAGTCTGTGAAGAAGATGTCAATAAAAAGATAATAAAACAAAAACCCAACCACATAAAAAGCCGGGCCGTCAAGGTAAGGTGAAAGAAAAATGGTAAGTCGAGAATGTAAACTCCCCGTATAAATACTAAATTGTTATATAGGCCCAACATTTCTTATTGGACAGCAGAAGTTGTAATAGAAAAGAAACAAAATTCGCAATCAATATAATCCGCGGCACGACATACTACGCCACTCGAGTTGAATACTTGAAATGGGGCAATCTTAACTGCGCTAGACAAACGGATCTCCGTGGCTCGTGCGGGATGAGCCCTTCCCACGTCATCAATGGCAGTTGCTCGTCCAGGTCACCAATTTCGCTCGGCTCGTCCAGCGCTCAGGAGCAGTGCACGCTTGTTCCAGGTTGCACGTCTCTAATGATCAGATCCCTAAAGTACATATTCATGAAGCTCTAGGGCCCACAAGTAGATATCGTAAAAAAACAGACCTTATTGAACAGTCATGAAGCACTCAATCCAAGATGAAATTGGTTCCCAATTATGCAATGAGATATTATACTAATGGTATTGCATGAAAATAAAACAAAACTATATATATATATATATATATATATAACACTTCGTAGGCTGAACTAAGGAGTGATGTCATAGCTTTCGCGCAGCTATTGTGCATGCGGGTTACGCACGTCGCAACACCAACTTTGTAAGCTCGTGATTACAACTGCGTTTACTGCGATTTGCACAATTAAGCCTGCGTGAAAGCTTGGACATCACTCCTTAGTTCAGCCCAGACGGAAATATAGAGCACAGAGTCATTATGGGTATCATAACACACGTGTGAATTTTATTGGCCTTGCACAAAAGTGTATAGGGAGCCAAAATTATGAGGGGTTTTTTTATGCTTTTTTTGTGAAAAGGTTAAAATTTTGGTAAGAAGGTCCACTTTAGCATTTTTTTGGGGGGGGTATGGGGAAAAAGTTAACTTTTGAAAAACTTTTATTCACCAGGTTGCTGGATGAAGGGAAAGTCTCTACATCATTGCTCAATCCCAAACTTAATCACTTGACTAGTAACTGGTTTGAGGGGTTAATGGCCGATACCTGACCCAGCCAGCGTGCACACAACAAGATTTTTAAAAGTCAAATGAACCAAACTATCTGCCTTGCAATTGTCTGCTGAAATCAACCTGAGGTGACCAATAGCCTCTTAACTT
>JAMKCH010024092.1:0-55151 GCA_023653785.1 Ophioderma brevispina | reverse complement strand
AACACTTTCTCACATGAGACACAAGGACATTGCAGAAAATTTCCCCATTGCAACCAGGCTTTTTGCATTATAATGCTTACCAATGTATTAAGGGGGGACATGGCGTCAGTTTGCTTTTGAGAGATCAAATTGTAGTTTTCTAAATTTCTGGATTCTCACAACTTTCAGGAGTATTTTACTTTTTATTTGGTAAAAATCGGACATTTCGTTCAAATGTTATGGTTGATCTAAGTGTACAGCATCACACAGAGAAAGACTATTTCTTATGTTTCGTATTGTTTTTCAAGCAGCTACATTTACTTTGTTTTTCAATGTTTTTCAAGCAGTAATATTTAAGAGAATTACAAAAATAAATTAATTTTGGGGTAAAAGTGACCATTTACAGATTTGTTTTTAATTAAAAAAATAGTATTATTAATAGAATTGATCAATTTAGAATTAAAAAACAAAATTGCAATTACTTTAATAATTGATTAATTAACAATTAAACGCTTCTGGACCTTTATTGGCCTATATCTTTTTTTGCCATTTTTCGAAGGTTGCAAACTTGCCCCCCCCCCACTTATCTCAAAAACGGTTTGACCTATTGACTTCAAATTTGGCACAGAACTAGTTTAGAGTACATACTATGATCCTATGAGAGGATTTTGTATAAAACCCTTTAGTTTTTGAGTTGCATTGATTTTTGTATGCCATCAGCAGCAAAAATGGTGAGAGAAGTTTGAACGGTTGCTATGCCAACACGGAATATAATTTTGGTAAACGCTCTCATAGGATCACAGATCCTGGCCATAGTAATTGTTTAAGAAACAAACTATGTTCAAATAACTTTCTATTTTTGAGATAAATGGGGGGGGGGCAAAATTGTCATTTTGAATTTCTGATTTTCTTGGTGCAGTGACCTTTGACTTCTGCTAATTAGCATACCGGAGGTCGATATGATCCGAGACAAATATATTTTTAAAAGGCTCATCATACCAAACATTTTGGTATATCACTTGCTTGTATTCAAGGAAACTATGTGCTGTGATTGCAATAATCATAATATTGTATGAAACTGAGGCCATGTTCCCCCTTAAAGACAGACTCAAAAGATTTCCTGCGTAAGGTGGCCCTCAATGTTTCTAATGACTCCTGTTGTTGCATATACCAGAGCCCTACAGAGTGGAGTTAACCAAAACCCTACATTAGAAAGATTTTTTTTGAAAGCTTAATGTTATTTTTGCTTATTGCTTTGGTTATTTCGTCAATAAACAGGCTACAGTAGATTTTTATTGGTTTCTTTTGGACTTTGGGGTTCAGAAACTGTCAATTTTGCAGATAGCCCCAAAACTTCTGTTTGGTGACTTTAGCTATACAATGACCAAAGAATTTTAAGCGCGAGTTGGTGAGTCGTGTGGGACTGATATGTGTCAGATTTGTGGGGGTGCTTTAAAAAGGTAGAGAAGGTAGAGAGATCGGGGTGGTGGAATGAAGAGGTGAAGAAGGCATAGTGAAAAAAAGATCATTTTAAGATATTAATAAAGCGAGGTATAATAGGTTGAAGAAGGCGAGCAACGTGGTGGCAAAGGCCATGACGGAGAGCTTGAGAGGTGATGATTAGTTGAAGAGGATCAAACAGGTGTATAAGATTGTGAAGCAATGACAATGATGGACGAGATGTCGAAGGGGGGAGATGTATGAGGGAAGTGATGGAAAGTTGAATTTCCAGTGAGAGAGATAGGGGTAGAGCTGGAAAAGCATATATGGAGAGATCATGAATGAGGAGATGAGTGGGATTAAAGTGGATGCTGATGTGGTGGAAGGGCCCAGGTGATAGGGTCAGCTGGGAAAGGCAATCAGAGAAATTACAAAAGGAAAGGCGCTTGAGGCGACTGTTGAGAAGATTATTGCAAGTGGAGGATAGGGATTGTGTGATGATTGGAGTTGTGTCATATAGTGTTAGATTTTGGAGGGATGCAGAGGAGTTGACAGGAGTGTGGTAGTTCCAATTTTTAAAGGAAGGGAATGGCCTGTTTTTTGAAGAGGTTCATTTTGTAACTCTTTCCGATGTATCTAAGCTGGTTTTTATTATCTATTTCAAATGATTGTATAACATATTATTACTATTACTAAATTTAAATATTTTACCATTGCTGACATACTTTTTGTCTCACTATAAACTCTGTCCAGCTCACAGTATGAAGTGCGACGCGGGCGTATACATTGAACCGACTTTTCAGCGCTCGCGTATTCAAAGCACAAGTGCACTGCAACTGCAACTCCGCATCGTTACTTTCAATACTTCAACCCGACCAAGTATAGTCCCTGTCCTTGTGTTGTACTGCACTTTGTCTTCCCATAATATATGGTGTCTTGTGGTCTCTGCACCCAATAAGTAAGTCCTTAGTACGGATTGGCCAATATCTCCGACTCTGCTCTGTTTGTCACCCCTCCATGTCGTGCCTTTTTCTGTATTTGAATGTAATTTGGTAAAATAAATCTGAATCTTAAAGTTCCCAATTTTAAAGGTAAGGGGCTGCAATGATTGTGGTGCATATTAGGGTGTGAAGGTTGTTGGAGCCTCCGAGCATGCAATGAAAATTGGTGGAAAGGTTCTAGATAATAGGATTCGGAAGATAGTGAAGTGGATAGATTGGCAATGTGGTTATGCATGGAAGGGAATGATAGAGGCAGTGTTTATTTTGAGAGTTTGCAATATAGAAAATACCAAGGAACGTGATGGAGTGGGCAATGTGAAAGAGAGGGATCCAGATGGTAAAGAGCAGTGATGAGATTGTACGAAAGAGCAACGACAAGAATTAGAGTGGGATCTGATTTGTCTGAAGAGTTTCTGTACTTTCACCATTGATTTTCTGGCAGTTGTGATGGATTTGCTATGGAGAGTTGCAAAAAGAGGTTTGATGAGTGAGTGTTGTATGCTAAGACTGTTTAATGTGCGACAATGGAGGGACTGAGGGAGAAGTTTTGGAAATGGAAGGAGGCTTTTGAGAGTAAGGGGTTGAAGGTAAAACCTTAGGAAGTCAAAAGTGCTGGTGAGCGGGATGAGAGGATGTTGTATTGAGTAAGGTAGACCCATGTGTCATGGTTTGGAAGAGGGTAAAAGCAAATTCAGTGTGGTGTGAGAAATGTTGGAACTGTATCCATGAAGATGCACAAGATTAAAGAGATGACCTCAAGTGGGCAAGAATTTTATGTGTGGGAGATGCGAGAAGTGGAGGCTGTGGGATGGTGGAAGAGGAGGAAAGTTGTGTGACAATGTGTAATTGGTGATTGACACCAAATGAATGTTTTCTGAATCCTCTTTACAACCAAGCAAACATGATTAACTATTTTAATTATTATTTTTTTACTTCACACTTTACATAATTGCATGTCGCCCATCCTAATTCACTGTGTGAAATAGCTAAGCTCAATGGATGTCTTCATAACACACTAACACTTTGTAATAAATTTCTGGATCTGAAATTTTGTTATACACAGTACCATAAGTACTGGTTTTTATTATACATTTTACAACATCAAAACCCCGAAAAATCAGATTCATTACAGCAGCAGGAGCATGGACCTTGATCAAACATCATCATTCCTCCCCCACGTTACAGAAGGTACATTATAACACCTGTGTTAGTTTAGTAGGGACCCTCTATATCAATGCTCGGTAGTTACTCTCAAATTGTGTGTCACGGTTGGAGGCCAATTTAGTTTACACAGGGGTCAAACTTTTTAAAATGCTTCAAATCATGTTTTGAAATGACATATTGTCTGTTTAGTCATAAGGATTCCAAAAATATATAGTTGTGTACGCATCTATACCACTGGTTTTAGAATTAGAGGTAAAAATACGATATGTAAAAAATACGCAAAATAAGACCTGAAAAGGAAACCTACCAACTGCAAACACACACCATGAAAATTAAACCAAACTGAACACACATACATACATACTACAAAACCAAACCAAACTGGAACACACATACGGACATGCCGCTCTCGCAAAATCCCCCTTCTACTTTTCAGCCAGGGGATCAAAGGTAAATTTTCTTTTTTTACAGCCCTGTTTTGGTTCCATAAGATAAATACATTGTACATATTCCTCTGAGTTAACAAGGATCCCACAATAATATTACTAGTAACTACTGTCAAACGCTTACCGTACATTTCCGCGAGTTTTAATTTTGGCAGGATCTGAAATTAAAATCCCCGGCAAAATATAAATTTTACATTGAACCTAAACACCAACATCTTCTGGATTTGCAAATTTAAACAACCTCTAAAAATCCAGGGGGGGGGGGTGGGGGGGGGGGTGGGGGGGGTGGCTGCTTTCCTCTCATTGTGAAATGAAGTACCCGTTGGAATTTAATTGTTTTACGTAACTTTAATAGGGGTCTACGTGGTAAATAAACTGAAGAAAATTGAATACTTTTGCTCAATATCTTTGGAATGAAGGAAGATATGGGAAAATAAGACTTACTTCCTGCCTGAATTTTTCTCTATCTATGCCTTTCCTAGTCTCTTTCGCAAATCTCTGCAATAATACAATATTTCACAATTTAGGGGTGTTTCCCTAAGGTGACACCCTTTTCGACATACTTTTCTGACACCAATGAATTCGAAAACCTTAACAGAATTAAACCACATACAACCGTGTGGTTTTTATCACGTTAGGTCCGTTAAGGTTTCCGAATTCATAGGGCATCAGAAAAGTATGTCAGAAAAGTGTCACCGGGGTTATGGAAACACCCACAATTAATAAAAGTGGATTGCTCATTGAATTATTGTTTGTACTACTTTTACCACATTCATCCTACTGTCTGTGGAATGGATCAGGGAGATGCAACAAAAGATAGAAAAGTGATCCCCAAGTTTTTTTGCAGAGATTTTATGTGTGGGAGTTTGGTGAGAAGGGTGCTGGAGGATGGTGGAACAGGAGGAAAAGTTTGTGTGATGAGTTGACTCGGTGAAGATTTCCACTTACCTGGTGGACAGGGTTAGTGGGGTGGTGGATGCCAGTGGCGGACAGCTCGATTGAGGTATGGGGGTGGGTGAGTTTAGATGTGGGGATTTGTTGAAGGAAAAATTATCCTTTGAATATGAAAGGTATGGTGTATAAGAGTTGTGTGAGATCAGCGATACTGTATGGGAGTGAGACCATGTGTCTGAGTGAAAATGAGATGGGGGTTCTGAGGAGTGAGGACAGAGAGAGCAATTAATGATGAGAGCTATGTGTGGTGTGAAGTTTGATGGATAGTGGTGGGAGATGCTAGAAGGGTGCTGGAGGGATGGTAGAACAGGATGAAAGATTTTGTGTGAAGAGGTGGAATCGGTGAAGATTTCACGTACCTGGGGGGACAGGATTAGTGGGGTGGTGGATGCGAGGTGCTGTGACAGCTAGAGGAGGTATGGGTGGGTGAAGATTTATTGAAAGTGAAAATATATCCTTTGAAGATGAAAGGTTGTGTATAAGTAGCTGTGTGATCTCAGTGATGCTGTATGTGAGTGAGACATGGTGTCTTAGTGAAAATGAGATGGGGGATTCTGAGAAGGACAAGAGGCAGCTGATATACCGATGTGTGGTGTGAAGTTTATGGATAGGATGAAGACTGAGAACTTGATGCAGATGTTTGGGTTTGGAAAGAAGTGATGGACCATTTGGCAAAGATGAATAGTGTACTTTGTAGGCATGTGCTGAAAGATACAGGCATGTTTTAAGAAGGCTTTTAGTTTGAGGTGGAGTTTGAGGAGGATAGGACTCCAAAGAAACTTGGAAGAAGCAAGTGGAGGAGAAATGTAGGAGGGGTTGGGTTGAGGATGCATTGGTGAAGTGGAAGGAAGGAGTAAGGGCAGCTGCTGCAAGTGTGAGGTGAATCTCGTTCACGGGGGGACAAAACTGATTAAAACTTTGGATGTTACTACTACTGTCTTGGGTGGCGAGTCAGTCATAACTGGCTGGGTATGGGCTCCAAGTGATTTTAATTTCTGAAATTGTTGATTGCCAATAAGTGCCCCTCGGATTGGTTCCAAAGGGTTATATCCGGGGGTGGGGGGGGGGGGGGGGGGGGTGGTATTCCAAGGTGATATCATGTTCCGTGTACAGAAACGTGTAATTAGGGTAGTTTTTGAGGATTTCATGCGATGTACGCCCATACTTGGGTTTAGGGTTTCAAAATCGTCAAAAATTCCAAAATTGTGATTTTTACATCAAAAATACATCGGTCCCTCGGACTGCATGTGTCGCCTGCCTCCGCGATTTGTATATGATCGGCCTCATATGAGATTTGACCTTGCTATGTTAACCTTTTACCTTGATCTGACCTTTGACCTCCTAAACAAATGATAGTTTGCATGTATTCCATAAACCAAGTTTGGTTCCAATTGAACTTTAACTTTTCAATTGAGGTCAATTTTACATTTTTAGCCTATCTTACAACTTGACCTCACATGACCTTTGACCTTGGTATGTGACCTTTGACATCATCAACAAATGAGGGATCCCATGTTGCATCTATGACTCAATTTTATTTTAAATCCATCAAAGTATGCAGATATTACAGGCAAATGTTAACCCTTTTCACAGACATCAATGGACATCAACAACAGTGGACAAAGTGATCCAGTCTTCCTGCCATAAGACAGGCGACACAAAAATTACATGCTAAGGGTGTGAAATTTTCAATACTTAAAACATAAAAATGCTAAAAAAACGAGAGCATCAAGATCATGCATGTAAACCCTTGATTATGATACAGCAGGTATCTACAGCCTGTCTCAAAAAACTTGTATAAGTGAAAAAGTATAGTTGTGACATATGATACTTAATCACCTTCAAAGGCACAGTCTTAGCTTTCAAATGCCATTTGTTCTGTTCAAATTGTCTGTTGTAATCTTGAGATGTTTAGTGAACACCGGACGAGTCGGGCGTGGAAGGCCAACTTTTGTGAACACTCCATGACTATAACTCTAAAAACAACTCGTCAATGAACTCCATCCATTACTCTCCAAAATAACTCAGAAATACGTAACTCTTCAATGAACTCCATAACTCACAAAAAACTATAAAAGATAACTTGTCGATGAACTCCATCCATGTCTGGTAAGGTCCGAACGTGCCGGTATAGTTAGTGTACGCGGGCAGCCCAATCCCCACCTCCACGTGGTACCAGACGGATAGCGCAGGCTTACTGGTGTTGTTCCAGCCCGGTTTAATGCTTTGAATTATTGCTTATCCCTACTGAACAGTTCTTAGCGACTCGAGCTTTGTATATGGCCGGAGATAGCCTGCGGGGAAGGATGGGTAACAGGCTTGAATACAGTTGTGTTCAGCATAGACGTAGTACCGGTATAGTTGTGGCGCGCGGCCTATCTACCATAACCGGTTGACTCAGCCTGGTGTGGCTCCGAAACGATTCCGTTTTTGTGTTTGAGATGCAAGTACAACGTAACACCTGTCTACCATTGTCTACTGATGTGAATTGAATTACGTAACTGTAGTCTACATAGTAATTGGCACACATAGCCATTGTTGCTGAAAGTGCCATTCAATCTAATTAAACAACCAACCAACTCCATCCATAACTCACCAAAAATACAACTCGTCGATGAACTCCATCCATTACTTGCCAAAAACAACTAAACACATACTAATCAATGAGCTCCATCATAACTCACCAAAAATACATCCAAAATGGTCAAAGGTCAATGATCAAAGGTCAGCACCCACCAAGATGGCCAAATGTGGACCATTTTTTTGTTGTTGAAATGTTGACATTTTTCAGGGGGGGTAGGACATGCCAACCTAACAGCAACAGCGGATTCAAAACGGCATAAACTTCGGGTGCTAGTCTGTTTCAAAGCCTTTTAACGCTCTGCCCTGCCATAGTAACTGCACGTAGCAGTCCCCCAAATTACGTTGGAAATCCCCAATGCCCAATTCGAGCAGATTGCGTCCTACCCCCACTTGCCATTTTTTTTTGATATTTCCCCACCCCCCGTCATACCCAGGGGAGGACATTGGGGGTGATGAATTACCATGTTCGTAAGGGTTTGTTCCTCCTTCCATATACCACAAGTTTGGCTACTCTAGTTCATCCAGTAAAAAAAAGATGACCAAATATTGACATTTTTGCCGCAATATGACTTTTCTACCCCCTGACAGACCAGGGGAGGACCCTGGGGGGGGAATTGAAACATGGTTAGTAGGGGTTGGGCCTTCCTACAATTATACCTCTAAGTGTGCTAAAGTAGTCATCCAGAAAAAAGATAAGGCCAAAATTGTTGGGACTTTTGTGTGTGTGCAATATTGACCTTTGACATTTCCTCAACCCCCTAGTGACAGGACCCAGGGAGGGACACTGGGGGAATGAATTACATCGTTAGAGGGGCTTGTGTCCACCAACAATATACCCAAGTCTGACTACTCTAGCTCATGTAGAAAAAAAAAGACATGGACAAATGTTCCGGGTTTTAAAATTTTTATCACTGAAGGACGGAACAGACGCTGCTCATTTTATTAGTCTCTTTTCTGAAATTATTTGGGGGCCGATTAGCGATATAGCCTATTCAGTGTATTGTTACAGGGCACATTTTACAAAAACATACTCGTTTTGGGTAGCAAGATTATACCAAAAATACTTCTTTAGGATGCATTTTTTTAACCAGTTACATCCAATTACTGTTATGGTAGCGAATCAACCAAAATCTTCCGTGCGTGCTTTTTTGCAAGTGAAAAATTATACGTGTTAGGGTAACAATTTGTGGAAGGGCCAACACGAGCATGATATCCAAGTGCCCCACCCCGGGTAATATTGGGCCTACCTTTCAAGCATGAATATATAGGAGTGGACTTCTTATGGGTTGTTTAATATCATGATAATAGGAAAATGCTTTCATTAGGGCGTTTTTTTGTGTAGTATTCATTATACTATGAAATGAAAAAAAAAATTGCTCAGGTCTGAGAAAAAGTGTTGCAAATGCCCTTTGTGTCACATTCTTAATTTGTGGTGGGGAGTGGATTTGAGCAGCCAAACCCCTCTAATTACTTTTTTTCCAGGCATCTTGCAAGGCATCCAGTGTTTAATGTAAATAGCTCAAGATACCCGATTTTGAAAGGTGCATGGAAATTGGACATTGTGCTTTCTTAAATGATTTTTTAGGTCAACATTGGCGTGAGGGCACTCAAGATTTTTCACCAACACTTTTTAAAGTTGCAAGATGATAACCAAAACTTGTGACCTGACTCAAGAAATTTGAGCATTCTATCTCATTTCCTTTGCCGAAGCATCATTGAATGATCCTCAGCCTCCTATTTTCAATGTACAGGGGCAATGCATTTCTTTATGTACACTTCAATGGGAGCATCACATGAAAGTTGAAATGAGCACTGCAGATGAACTACAGTAGTAAGTCACTGAAATTCTTGAGCTGGTCAAATTGGATCATCTTCATAGCTTCATGGCTGTCAGCAAAATTGAGCAAACATTAGCAAAAACCTCTTCAAAAGCGCCCTATGCTAATTAATTTTGACCTAAAAGATAAATTTTAAAGAAAACGCAATGTCCATTTTCCATGCAACTAAACAGCACCTGTTGCTTTTTGTCACACAAAAGATCAATTAGTTGCCATGGCCACAATGCCCACATTCACAACAATAAACAAAATCACCAAGACATCCTGTGTTATTCTGTCATTTCTTGCCACACGTCCATTGTTTGTATGAAACCGTGGAGTAGCTAGTGGATGTGGTTGCCCCCCCCCCCAGCGCGTGTGAGTGAGCAAAAACGGGGGGGTGGGATCCAGGGATTCGCCTTAGGGCCCCTAATTGTGGTCCCGAGGCAAAGCCCCTTATGGGGGTCTAGGGGGGCGGCACTCCCCGGGAAAACTCTGAGTTTTTAGCATTTTAGTGTCTTCGGAGAGCTCTCAGGATCTCATTTTCTGAAGCAGATGAACTATACTGCCCCTGGAGGAGGCCGGGGGAAGAGCCCGGGAATCTGTTAAGGTTTTAGCATGTTGAATGCTTCGGAGAGCTCTCAGTATAATATCATGAAGAAAATGATCTAGACTTGCCCCTTGTTGGGGTAAGAGGCAAAGTGCGGAAAGCTCGCAGGTTTTACCATTGTTTGGTGCTTCAGAGAGCTCCTCAGAGATATGAGATCTCATATCTCGAGCAGATGAACTATACGAAGGTCCAAAGGGCGGAGCCCCCGGAAAGCTCTCAAGTTTTAACATGTTGAGTGCCTTCAAAGTGCTCTCAGTAATCATGAAGCAAATCGCCCCCTTAGAGCCACAACTGGCTATGTCCATTTTGACATTTTTCGACCATCCATGGGACAGGAATGGGATCACGAGTGTGCAGGTCCGATTAGGAAATTAAAGTTACATGCACAATTTAGAACTTTTCCTTGAAAAAGAGGCTGAATTGCCACAAATTACATGCCACAGACAAATTTCACATGCACAGTGGCCAATGTTAATATTTGTGCATGTAAATCCCCTCTAACCGGAACACTGCGAGTGTGAGGCCTATATATCAAACTTAACAAGGTTTAAAAGTAACATGTGACACTGGAAGATTACTACTATCCAGATTTTCAAATGCTGCTTATACTCGATTTTCTTATTTGTTTAAAGCTATAATCAAACTTTAAACTTTGTCTATCTCAAAATGCCATTTTTGGACATAGCCAGTTCTAGCACTAAGGGGACGAACTGATCATGTTTGTATGCTCTGCCCCTGATGAGGGGCCAGGGGCGAAGCCCCCGGAAGCGCTCGGGTTTTAGCATGTTTGAGTGCCTTCGGAGAGCTCTCAGTTATCTCTTTATCATGAAACAGATGAACTATATTTCCCCTGGCAGGATCCAGGGGCGAAGGCCCCAGAAGCACTCAAGTTTAGCATGTTTGAGTGCCTTCGGAGAGCTCTCATTATCATGAAGCAAATGATCTATACTTGCCCCTAAGCTCTCGAGTTTTAGCAAGTTTGAGTATCTTCAAAGGGCTCTCAGTTATGAACTATAGGCCTACTGCCTATGACAATGTCAATTTTATTTTCCCCAACGTCATTTCAGCGCCCCCTGAGGTGGCGCCCGGGGCATGTGCCCCCTTGCCCCCCAGCTACGCCACTGTGAAAATCTCCTTTACCTTTCTCATGAATGGAAGTGTCAACTTTGCAATTGTATACATCCATGTGTAGTAGTTGGAAAGTTAAACATTTTCGGTATGTGGCTATAGCATACTGGACCACGAGCAAGATCATGAACCATTGGATGACCACATAGATATGACGTAATGAGTTTTCGTAATGGGGTTCGAGTAATGATCAATTGTGGAAGCCCCCAAACAATGGAGATGGAGGGAGATAAATCAATGCATTATCAAAATTTGCTAACACTCAATGGGAGTAAATTGAGCATTGATCAATATTAAGCTAATTGCACGGCGATGGGGTTTCCCGATAGTTCTGGAAGGCTAATTCTGACGGGTTGTGGGTTGGGTTCTTCGTCAAGATCACCAATTGCTTCAAGTTCAGGAAAAAGGATTCCCTAATTGATGGTAACAAAATGTTAGTAAACGACAATTTTTTTTCATTTCGGAAGCAAGTTCTTATAGAATACTTTTATTTTAAAATTTGCACTCTCAGGAATGTGCTATTGATGCATTTATTCATAATCTGTAGTTAAATTTAACATGCACATTTGCAGGTAATATTAAAGTTTACATGCATAGCCTCAAAGAAATTAAAGTTACATGCATTTGTATAAGAGCCGGGGTAACCACCCGAGTTACAAGGGTTCCGGCGGTACACAGATCGAATCTGTGTTAGTGGGATATAACCCACTAGCACAGAGGAAGGTGTATTGAAAACCACTATACACATCTCTCCATTAGCAGTATGGACACCAGATGTCATTTGTTTACATGCCTCAGTCTTCCTAAATAAAATAGATGAGTCAAACTTGCCTAGAATCACATAGACATGATACCACACAATCCAAATCATGAAATGCATCATTTTTTTGAATGCTCAATATCATTAAAATCCAAGAGAAATTGGAAATTGTGCACACAGTGTCAGAAGTTCATGTGTTATTATTGACATGAGAACAAAGAAAGATGTCAAGGAGTATTTTCTCACCCCAATCAATATTAGGATAACTATTGAATGGGAGATCAATCTTGTAGTTTATAAAATCTGCTGTACAAAGAATTGGCGTGCAAGAGTGCACACACAATTACACTTATTGCATATTAAAGCCATGGCATGATATAGCCAAGCTGTGTTTGTAAACAGTGAAATCTTTCTGTAAGCACAATCCAGTTCCTTGTGAGTCTGTGGATAGACAGGCGAACATTCGATGGGAGTATTCCAGCGGTGACCCTATGAGACCAGAAATGAATTGAAATGGTAGCAGAGACCCCCGGGGGGGGGGGGTTTTTTTTTTTTTTTTTTTTGGGGGGGGGGGGGGGGGGGCACTTGTATTTCAAAGTGGATATCATGCTCGTGTATGGCCTCCCAAAACATACCCTAAGCGCGTATTCCACTTGGCAAGGAAAACACCCTAAGCACCTAGTTTGGTTGATTTTGCTACCCTAAACAAGTACTTTGGGTTGATTTTGCTACCCTTAACAAGTTTGTTTTGGTTCGATTGTACTGCGCTAAACAAGTAGTAACTTGCATGACAGTTAAAAATACACCCTAAACAAGTATTTTGACATAATGTGCGCTCCCCTAAACCACGCACGGTCATAAAAATGTGCTTTAACCATACTAAACATCGGGTGTATATGGCCCTGATAAAGGAGGAAACTATTTATCACGTGATTTCATTGAAGTTTTCGTATATTATTTTATATCACTTGTTGCATTATCTTGTGCCTAATAAGTTTACAATTCAAATCCAGTAATTTAAATTTCAGTCTTCTAAAGTTGCCTATTTCTGATTTTAATGAGTCTTGTGGATGTCGTAATATTGGGCAGTAGTTTTTCTGCAAAATCAGCATTCATTAAACTAAAACCTGCAAATGATATTCATAAACGTGTTTTGATTGACCATAAATTAGAGCAGAGCCTAATTTGTCTTTTCTCGTACATTATAACTAAAAATTAAACTCCTAATTATAAAGGTGTATGTGTTGGAGGAGACGACGACGACCATAGAGCGCTAAAAAAGTCTGAAAAATGGTTTTTAAAATTCACTCGGGGAATCTACCATGTGAATCAGGAGAAATGGGAACAAAACCACTATTTTTGCGCATTTTTAAGTGAATTTTTTTACAAGTATTCAAAATATCACCCCCTAAACAGGTATTTTGACGTGAAAAGCATACCCTAATTTTGAATTTTGATGTTTTGATACCTAAACAATGTTCGCGCGTACATCGCTTGTCTCAAAAAACGACCCTAATTACGCGATTTTGTACACCGAGCATATATCCACCTTGGCTATACATAGGTGGCCCCCCCCCCCCGAAGCAGAGACATTGATCTGTTCAATTGGATTCTATCTGAGACTATACTCTCCGAGACCCGGATTTAGCCACGCGTATATTAATCCATTGATTTTAACTGGGCTTTACTACTCCATTTGAGCTATTCTATGGACTTTTTATTCTGTTTGAGCTTATATCCACACAAAAATAGAATAGATTCCTGCTGATTTTATACACTATCTGAAACTGAAAAGTAAAATTTGATACCCAATGTGAGACTGACAGAGACATTGGTGAATTTGATACCATCTTGCAAAGTATCGAGGACCTGCCACAGTGCCCAGGGTACGGTATCGTTTTGTTGTACACAGGGTGGTACCCGACCAGAATAGCCAGTTACCCCCGGTGTGGGTGTGCACATGTATTTATTCGAACCTTGATTTTCTGTCACAATCCACTCCCACTCACAAAACTAAGGGACATGACACAGGAGGGCACTGCACAATTTGTTCTTGGATCAGGGCAAAAAATTGTTGTCGATTTTCATGTTGAGATAGTTAAAAATAACTAGCCCGAAATAATTGAAAAGAACCAAAAAATCGTAATTTTGCCTCCATAATAAGCCAAACTCTATAAGTCTAATGCGGAATGGCGTACCTGGCCTCTAATTCGGTAGCATGGTACTACCCTACCCCAAAGTCTTGATAATGTATTAAATACTTCGGGTTTGTTTCAACCCCACCCCATGATCAGTCATAAGCAGTAGGGTTGTAGAGTCTTTATTCCCGTTTTATATTGATTTTTATTATCACATATAACATCTTTCTGTCATGTGATTGGTGGATTAATTTATCATGTGACATAAAATATTTGAGACTAGTTCCCCAAAATTTTAAGGAGGAAAAAGTCCATAAAAAAAAGCTACTATTTCCCCATCACAGGGAAATAGTTCAGTTTTATGGGAACTTTTTTCCCTGCATTGGTATCTGACTAGTTGAGTTTGCAGTGGCAGCTGATCTTGGCGAGACTTGGCAAGTTTTTCAAATAACAGAAATATTTTTAGAGGTTGTATAAACAAATATGGATGGCTTCTTTCGGTCTCAGGAAACTTAGTAGGTCACAGGCTCCGTTCACCTGGGTAGTATTTTGAACCATTTCCCTCATGAGCGGTCAATATTTGATACCGTTGATCTAGGTAGTTTTCTTCATGGGGCGAGTTGCCTTTTTCTATTTAGGTAGGTACACATACCGAATTTAGAGGCCAGGTGACCTCTTTCGCCCCTACTAATGATAAGTAGTAAGTATTGTATACTTACGCAATTTCTTTGGGTTAATCAATGGTGCTATGATGACAGGATATGTTGCAATGCCAATTATAAATGCAAAGCCAGTAAATATCGCGGTGTATGAGAGTCTCATATTTGTAACGAAAGGTTGCCTAGGCTAGGCTAGTCTGTAGCCCGGGGTATGTAGCCTTTTCAAACCACTGTAATAATCACACTGCACTTCATGCACTGCCACTGCGTTTATCTGAAAAAATACAAGTGATGATAACAATGAATGTCCCGTACTGATGAGAAGCAATATAGATAAGTTTTTATTCCATTGACCTAGCCTAGCCCGCCCCCCCCCCCCCCCCCCCCCCCCCCATACTCGAACACATCTTAGCCCGCGGCAATCAGGGGTGTAGCCAGGATTGTAATGTGACGGGAGGCTGAGCTGGCAAATTGTCCAAATGAGGCGATTTTGCACACAATTTGTCAAATTTGACGGGGGGCTAGTGCCCCTGAGCACCCTCCCTGGCTACGCCAATGAATAACGACCACGGCGACGTAGAGGTTCAGTCGTTCACATGACACAAACTATAGCGGGAGCTGTTCATGCAGTGTCAAGCTGATGGCGCCTGTACAGCACTAAAAATGCATCACTGTGTGGGTCAAGGAGAAAAATTACTAAAATCGCCCGGGGGGCCAATTGTATTCAAAGGGGGATATGATCGCGTGAACAAGAAATGAGTAAAAAGGGGTCTTTTTTCCAACAGCATGTGTACGCGCGTACATAGTTTAGGGTGTTCAAAAACAGCAAAATATGGAAAAAAAGGGTGTTTTTTTCTTAACTGAAAATTTCATGTTATATCTAGGCAGGGATCAAAATCATCCAAACTTTTAGTAAGCGGATGGGAAGTAAAGCCAAAAGCAAAATAATAAAGGTATATTTACGATTCCATGCCGGCGTACTTGTTGAGGGTGTCATTAACAGGATAAAATATTTGTTTGGGTATGTTTACCTGTTTTAGATTGTTTTTAGTCGGTGAAATACGGGTTTAGGGTGCCATAGTTTGACAGTCCATGGCTGTTCCCGCATCATATCCACCTTTGAATACAGTGGCCCCCCCTACTACTACTAAACCAAAAGTTTTAAATCTGGTTTTATCCCCGTCAAGGGGGTGGCCGGATTCAACTCACTTTGAGCAACCGCCCTGATTCCTTCCTTCCATTTCAACCGATTCAATGCATCCTCCATTTTCCTCAACCCAACCCTCCTACTATCCTCCTCCACTTGTTTTTCATGTCTTCTTTGAATCCCCTCCTCTAAAACCGCCCACTCGAACTCAAAAGCCCTTCTTACACATGCCTTCATCCATTTCTCCTCAACACATGCCCATACCAACGCACAATATTCGCCTTCGCCAAACCGGTCCACGCCTCATCCAAACCCAACATCTGAATCAAGTCTTCAGTCTTTCATCGTCCATCAATTCACACACACAAGCTCTCATCATGCTCTCTGTCCTCCTCAAAAATACCATCTCATGTTCACTCAGACACCACGTCTCACTCCCATACAGACAGCACTGCTCTCACACAACTTTTGTACACCATCTTCATCGTCAAGGATATCTCGTCCATTGCAACAACTCCCACATCCTAACTTCACCCACCCATACCTCACTCTCGCTGTCACAGCCACCTCACATCCAACACCCCCTAACTTATCCCGAGATATGTGAACTCCTTCACTGACTCCACCTCATCACACAACGTTTCCTACGTTCCACCATCCTCCATCTCCCTCTCACATCTTCTACACACAAAATCTTCTTGCCAAACTAGGGGTCACTCTTCATCTTTGTGCATTACCCATGGCTCCATTTACACATTTCTCACACCACACGGAATTGCTTTTACTCTCTTCCCACACACCCCGCATGGGTATAACTTATGTACCACCTCCCTCTCCACCCAATCACCAAGCACTTTTGTCTTTCCAAGGTTTACTCAGACCCACTTCAAAAGCATTCTTCCATTTCCAAAACTTCTCCCTCAGTCCTCCCATGTTCTCATCATTAAAACCAGTAACTGCCATACAACATCTCACTAAGCAAACCTTCTTTTGCACTTCGGTGACTAATCAAATCACAATTGCAAAAAAATCAATGCGAAAGTACAGAAACCTTGATGCACACCCACCTTACCTCAAACTCGGGACAAATCAGACCCACTCTAACTCGTGTTTTTGTGCTCCGTCATACAAATTCATCACTGCTCTAACCACTACTATGGTATCTCTCTCTTTCCTCATCGCCTCACTCACACTTCCTCGGTACCTATCAAATGCCTCTCCAAGTCTATAAAAACACATACAGCTTCTTCCCTTAGCTCGATATTCCTCTTCAACTCCTCAAAATAAACACCATCTATCGTTCCCTTCCATGGCATAAACCCAAATTGCATTCTCATCCAATCCACTATCCTATTCTCAGACCCTATCCACAATCTTCATTGATGCTCTAACAACTTCACACCCCATATGCACCAAACTCATGCATCCCCTTTCCCTTTAAAAATTGGAATTACCACAATCACCGCCCACTGCCACCGGCATACCTTTCCATCTAAAACTCTATGAGCACAACCCATAATCACACAATCCCGATCTCTCCACTCGCACATCTCACACTACCTCTGAGGTCCACAGCCTGTTCCTTTTTCATGTCCTATTGCTTCAACATTCTTCCTGGACGACCTCTTAACTGGCCATTTCACCACATCAGCCTCTACCTTATGATCCCACTCATTCTCCGCATCATGATCTCTCCATAGCTCTTTCCAGACTCTGCATCTATCTTCTCAGCTGACATGTTGTAAAACTTTCCTCAACTTACTCTCATACAGCTCCCCATTTCAACATCTCTCCAGCATTTTCATTGACTTCACTAATCTTATACACCTTGTGGGGATTCTTCTCTCAAACTCACTCAGCACTTCTCTGGCTCCTCCTTATAGCTTTGCCAACCCCTTTCTTTGCTCGCTTCTTTAGCCCCTTGTAGCTTACCTTATTCTCGGCCGTCAATTTTTTATCATATCCTTAAATGCATCCTTCTTTATCGCTATCGACTCCCTCACCTCACCATTCCACCACCCTGTATCCTTCCGTCTCTCCTACCTTTTGTTTTCCCCACACTCATAAATGCCTGTAACACCCTTTTAAAGCACCCCCAAAATTGACACATCATTCCTCCACAAGATACCCTTACTCTCCATCTCAAAGTTCTTTTTGTCTCTTATGCTTTCAGTTTCCATACTTTCCTCCATCATGCACTACCTTCCTCACCTTCCTCTTTCACTTCCTCTTTATCCAACATCTGCAACCACCAACCGTGTTGCAATTCTCCTGGAATAACATTAACATTCAGAAATTTCTCTTCCTCTTGCCTAATAACACAAAATCAATCTCTGTCTCATACCTCTGAGCTATACGTCACTTTCCTTTTGTCCTCTTTCTTAAGGAACCATGTATTTGCATCACACATCTCTTTCTCATCACAAAAACTCCAACAACATTCTTCCTGCCAGATCCTCTCTCCAAACCCATTTCCTCCATGAACACCCCCAATCCCTTCATATGTCTGACCACCACAACTTGTACCCCGGTAAATTATCTAAAAACTTTAAAACTAAATGTAAGAACCTCTAAGAACACATGGTGTAGTTTATTTCATGAACTTCCTATAGTGAACACAAGGTTTTACGGGGTCGAAGCACCGCAAAGCACAAAGATCATTTTGTGGAGAAATTCAACATTCCCATAATAAGTAAGAATAGGATTGGAGGTCACTGGGCACATACAAAAGTGCTACATTGTACATGTATGTGCTTTCACAACTGACACACACAGGATTTGAGCATTTGCCACGAGTTTTTGTCATAACTCAGCGCATGGGCTACGTACTTGAATGACCCCTCATTTTAAAGGAAAAGTAATTTTCTTTTCAGTGAAAACACTTCCAGATTAAAATAATGACCATATAAAATTTGTGAACATGGACTATGGATAATGGCGTGTCTAATCAGAGCAACCGCGGACGGGTTGTGACAATTAGCGACCCTGAGTCACTAGTGACCCTGATGAATTCATCAGACTTGTACGGAATAAACTGCATAATTCTGCAGTTTATTCCGTCCAAGTCTGATCGTGAATTCATCGGGGTCACTAGACCCAGGCCAGGGTCGCTAATTGTCACAACCCACCGCAGACTACCATTGACACCACGATGTGTACAGTAATCAATCAGTTAACAGTTAAACAGAACTCAGCAAACACATCAAGTCTCAAGAGCAGGTTTACATTTCAGTTGCATGCAACCTACGTTGATAGGCTATAGTAACCAATGACTACCACAGCCTAGCAGGCTAATGTAGAAGCAATTGTGATTTGTTCGCGGTTTGGGTTGAGTACATTTTGGACCCCACTTTTTTCTGCTCCCAGTTGAATTAAGCAGCCTTGACGGAACAAATTAAAAGTTTCTCCAGTATCCCCCTGCACTTTATTCTCGGTCAAGGCTGCTGATTCAACTGGGAGTGGGAGCAGACAAAGGTGGGTCACAAAATGTACCAACCACCTCGGTCTTGTCAACGTCAAGCTGTACTGACCCAGTATTATGTTTTGGAAGTAGGCCTTATAGCTTTTCACTGCAAGGACCATCTCATATAAGGTCCACAAGGAAGAACAACCAGGAGAATTCACTGTGTGACCAAAGACTATTATTTTCTGTGACTGTGTGCCGATTCCCGTAAATCAATTTTCTTTAACTGTTAATTATCAACACAAGTTACAACGACCGAATTTTTTGCACTTCCGCATGCGGTACTGCCAAAGACGCTTGCACATCCGCGACGGAAGTGCAAATGTCCGCGTATGGCATTTCCTCATGCGGAAGTGCAACATTTTTCAGCACTTCCGCACATGGGACTGCAAATCTCCGCGTGCACTTCTGCATGCAGAAGTGCAAGCGGAGATTTGAAGTACCGCATGCGGAAGTTCAAAGGTCCGCTTGCATGTGGAAGTGCAAATTATCCGCTTGCATGTGGAAGTGCAAAGATTATCCGCGGGCATGCGGGAATAGTGGCAAAATATAGGCCGCGTGCACTTATCGTGTGAGATGTGCAAAGTCTTTTGCACTTCCGCTGCAGAAGTTTAGCGGGAGTGCCTAGTTGGTTACTTGTCGGGTACTTCGGTGTGCTCGCAGACACTCATGCTCAAGTTGGCAGGTCTCCCTCACTACCTAAAAGGGCCAGCTATGATTTTCTTATCTTTTTGGACTTTTCCCGCTAACCCACAGACTTCTATTTCTCTGCTCTAACCGGAAAAAAATATGAAAATTTATATATTTTAAAGAGACCACTATATCATAGGTCAGTACCTAACCACAAGACCAGAGAGGATAGGCGTGCGATTTTGCAATTTTAATCCGAGGGGGGGTGGGGAACATGTACCACGAGCCCGGGTAACCACCCGAGTTACAAGGGTGCCGGCGGGGTGACCCTATATGAGACCAGAAAACGATGAAATGGTACCCCTATATGAGACCAGATCGTCCGATCTGTACAAATGGATACCCTATCGAGGACCCAGGATTATTCAAAAAAGACTACCCTATCCGAGACCAGGGCCAAGCAATGGTTACTATTAGAATTTAACCTGGTGATTTTTACACTCCACTATGAGCTAATTATGGATCTTTTATTCTGTTTTTGAGCATTATCAATGCACAAATAATCATTTAAGATATTCCTGCATATTTTATACTCTACCTGAAACTGAAAAGTAAAATGTGATACCCATGTGAGACTGAAAGAGGCATAGGTAATTTGATCCCCTATATTGCAAGTCTCGAGACCTGCCCATGTCTCGCGTTTTTTTTTAACACCCGGTATGGTTCCCCTGACAGAATACCCAGTTACCCCCCCCCCCCCGGAATTTTAATCCTTGATACCCGGCCTTCATCACATTTACGGGAATAAATCGCTAATTGTGGTCAGCACTCTCATCATTATAGCTCGCTCCGGATGTGGTGGTACACGATTTGGCATCTCTATGGTGTTAAAATAACGTTCATTCCCTGGCGTTGTCATGGTTCTGTCTGTTGGCGGAACGCGGGCGTAGTTTTGACGAGCGAAAATGAAAATTGGCAGAGAGTACGTACAAACACAGTTCAAAAGAAGGCCCAATTCCCGCGGGCAAAGACTCCAGCATTCCACGAGAATTACCAGCTCATACATGATACTTGGAAAGAGGAAACGGCCATAACGCATAAGCATGTATCAAAGGTACGCGCGCGTAATTTAGTCGCCTAAAGTAATGGAAAAAGGGATTGTTGCGACAGTAATTTTATTTTTTTCAGATCCTACGTACGCGTACGATCGAAGCTAAATCAGAATATTATCGAGAAAACCCTAACCATAGACTATGGACATCTTCTCTGCCCTAAACCAATAAACATACGTGCAGGTCGTTTTTTTTTTTTAGGTTACCAAATACTACTCGACTACTTTTTTATATCGAAGAATTAGTCTAAATATACACAATACTACCAAATTTTGATACGAAAAATAGTAACAAGGTTGGGGTTGCTGTCAACGCGAGTGTTGTTTTTGCGCCCTAGAAACGCATGCGTTGACCTTGGAATTGCATCATTACGCACGCGAACAAAGGCGGCGCAATCCAACCTCTAGAGCGAATGCAAAATTAGGCCAAAAAAAAAGGGGGTTCCGGAACTATAGGTTTTTCCAACAAATTTCAGGAAAATAAGCTGCGATTTCTCATCAATTCCAGCTACTTTTTGAGGTTTTTTTGAAAACATTTTGGTAGAATATGGCTTTGGACACTAAAAGTAGGGTCTCTGGAACTGCAATGGGTCCAAAAATGGGGGTCTCTGAACGGAAAATGAGCCTGAAAATGAGGTGTCTTATAGGCGGGCACTTACCCATACTTCATCCCAATTGAAGAACCCCCCCCCCCCCCCCCCGGGGACAAGACGACATACAAGGGTTCCACTCTTCGTGCGGAGGGGGAACACCCACGCACGTACCGCTACGGACATATCTTCACTTTACACTTTTCCCTCTAATTATCTTGTTTTACAATTTTGCGAACAAAAGTCAATTTAAAAAAAAGTAACGGCCGCATTCTTTTTTAATTTATGTGGCTTTTACCACCTAGACGAAAGCCCCAAACGATTAACATGCACCCCGACCCCGACCCGTCCGATTTTTTGGGGTTGGGTCAGCCTATATCATGGCGCCCCTGGTAGCACGACGGACGGCGGTCCGGTATGGGCTACGAGGTGATTTTGACATATGGGTACTCCATATGAGAGGGCAAAACGAGATGCTACCAACTTGTTAAGGGCCGTGTGAACCTTGAGCTTCCGAGTATCTATTTGGTTTGTAACTTACTTCGCAATATTGATTATTGTATTTAAAAGTATACAATTTCTAAACGCCATTGGACGATGAACCCGATGATGGCTTCAGCTTATTAAACTTTCCGTATTTTGAGAAAATACTAAAAACACATGATTTTGCCCCACAATTCCTCATACAGCATAACAAAAACATTTGAATTGTCATGACTTTCTTATGTTATTATTTAGAAACAAGACAAATTTGTCTAAGGGACGGTTTTTTCAATTTTTTAAAAATAGAGCATACTTTTTCGAACTTAAGGGAAAATGTCAAAAAAGTGTGATTGTTACATTACCCTTCTTTTTCCAAAATTTGCGTATAATATTGGAGCATATCTTTAGTTTTAAATCGAAACTGAAATTGAGAAAACCTTCCCTATAGAAGACCGATTGCATGTAGGAAAGTGAAACCTTACCTTTTACTCTTCGGTAATTTTTTGGAGTTATGCTGTCTGAAAATTTGCCCGAATTTTGTGCGAAAATTGAACAATATGAGAAAATCCGTATTTAGTAAAAAAGTGACTTTTCACGCCATTCAAGCTGTCCTCTTTCTCAAATAACTTTATCTTGAACTTCAATTGAGTCTTTTTGTGCAAGTGATGAAAATATCTTTATCAACTATTGAAAATCAAACATCTTTTTTCTCTCTAACGCCAGAAATCAGAAGAAATTGAAATTTCGCCTGGTCTAAATTAGCCCTTTGTTTACATTTTCAAATATTATTTTTCGTTTTTCCAAATGCGTTCGCGCAAACGTACATTAAAACGCGCGCACGCTTCATTACGCAGTAAAATTCACCGCGCGACGCGATGTTGCGCCTGACGGCGTGTAAGGTGCTTAAATTCCCGCGTTAGACATGTGGATTTTGTGACTTTAAATGGTCAAATAACTGCTTTAAATCGGCCTAAAAATACAACTCAGGATTGTCTGCATTGGATAACTTTGTTGCTACATAGACACAGGTTGATGTTTAAAATGGTGCCAAAACAAGAAATTCGGAGTAAAAACAAAAGCACCAGGGTTAACACTGCCCTTAAGACACCTAAAATTAAATAATTTCTGCATGAAATATTTCCAAAGTAGCTTCCGCCTACTATTGCAGAAACAAATGGCTCCATTAAGTTGCTCCATAACTTGTTTCCGCCACCTGTCTTGTAGAAGGATTATTTGGTTAAAAAAATATTAATATGAGGTGTTTGATAATGGACAACAACCGAGTGAAATCCATACATTTTTGATTAAACCTAATTTGCAGTTAAATCCCAAAATGGCCGCCATTCGTAATTTGAGGGAAGCACACTCTAAGTTTAACTATGCCAACATATAACTATAAACATGTAAGTATGCAAGACTTCCAAGGTGACAACTTAAAGGAAAATATGTAAGTTTTTGTCAAGTAAGTGATTACATTCATAAAATATATGTTACATACATCCGAATTCCCGAAAAAATAATACAATATGTAAATAACAAATAGAGGCATTTTAATTGTTGCTTTTTTGACATACGAGAAAACAGGCGGATTTTTCGCCACGCTTCATTGATCAAAAGCGCCCAATTTTGCTCTCCTCGTGACGTCCAAGTGATGACCAAAACTCGTGTTGACTCGAATTGTTATTGATTGCTGACACTGTAATATGATGGATTAATGAAAGTAATAATAAAATTAGAAAAATAAGTTACGGAATGACATATTTTGTTTCTATTCCATGAGCCATCATCCGTATCTCGCTTAAAAAGGTTTGACCTTACAGACTCTTGCTCAAAAATTTTTGACCCCATACATGCTATGTATATGTTGGTGTGTATGAAAAGCAGTGATGTTGGCTTAAATAAGGCCTCTTGCGAAAAAATAAAAATTCCAAGATGTCGTCCAAAATGCCGGTTTTTTTCTAAAGCATATTTTTTATTAAAACTTTTGATTTGCAAACCTCCAAACATAGTGTTGTTTTACGTCCATTTAAACGCCAATAAAATTTTCTATCAAGATGAAACCAATTTAGGTATAGGTTAAGGATGCTAAGAGTATGAAATTAGGTTAAAAAGGTTTTTTTTGAAGCATGTTGTTGAACAAACAAAGGCTTTTTTTTTATTATATTTTCTTCATATGGTTAAAAAAACACCATTAGACCACTGCATTCCCTATTTTTCCACAAATTTGACCTGATATCTCCGCAGATGGCAATACAAAAATATCAGGATCATTCGATATAACTAAAAGCAAGTTATTACGTAACAAGGTCCATAAGCGTTATTCGAGATTTCAGCTTTTAACCCTCGTCTACCTTTTTTTGTATACTCTCGAAGGCTGGTGTTACCACCCCTGGTGATTTCGTTACTGAACATCCGATCCCTGTAAATTTGGTTACCAAATGATAGCTGTGAGTTTCTTCTTTCCATTGGTACCAAATAGTCCCAACTTCCCCATTAATGATGTCACTATGACGTCATATGTTAAGGAAGTCCGAAAATATTGAATATCGGGTGGAAATGTATAATTTTCGCAATTTTAGTGACTCAACCACCCTATTATAGCGCTAGAAAATGCTATCATTGTATATACCTAATTATTTCCCATCAAATGAGCAAATACCGCATGAAATCGGATATCCTAACTTTTTTTTTGGCGAAAATTGGTATTGTCCCCTATGTGTGTCTATAGGACATTGACCGTCTTTGGGCTGATTCGAACTTTATGATTTGTCAGTTGACGTAAGCTGGGTGTTTTGTACTCATTTTAGTATCAATGGAAAGAGAGGACCATAGTATCTATTTGGTACCAAATCAAAAGTGTCTGTGAATTATTCTGGTTGTTGTGCTAAGGCATTTGGTACTTTCTCTTCCGAAGGGGGGTTCGTGCCCCCGCCCCCCCCCCCCCCTCCCCCCGCCTCACTTTGGATCTCCCTGTATCTTACCTGTAACCCTGGATGTTTGTTTTTGGATGAAAAGGACGTAAACAATGTCAATTGACAATTACATTAACATGGAGGTATGCATTACATAATTTGTCACCAAAAAGGGAAGGTTTTAGCAATGCCGGGGAAAAACCTGAAAGGGGGCGGGTTCGGTAGACGAGGGTTAAGTGCACTCTAGAAAACCTATACAGAGTAGTCCTTGACCACAGTTTTGAGATTTGAAAATGATAATTACATGACCTGTGCAGTGGTGAATGAATGAATGACTGCAATTATGTGAATTGATTTTTGTATTTCATAATAGTTATTTTTTTTCTTTAGGCTACTGCCTTTATTCCACACCCATAAAAAAGAGGACAACCTCAAAAATACATACAACATATAAAAACTGACAACCCAGTGAAAGATATGTTTAGGTCTGCATTCAAAAATCCTGCACACATGGGCTAAAGATTAACCTGACCAAATATATCACCCAAAACAACCCAATCGCTCAGGAACCCTTAAAAATAACCTTTATGAAAATCTAAAATGTCCAGGCACACCATACATATTGTATTGTGTGCCTGCCTGCTTGGATAATTGGGTGGGGGGGGGGGGGGTAAATCCATCCAACATGATCCACCACCACCACCTATAAACTGTTAAGAAATATATGTGTGCAGTAACAGTGAGTCCTAAAAAAGCACCCAATTCTCAGCTCTTTGAGGCACACCTAGAAAGCCCCATCTCCAACTTGTTCACGGTTCTGGCCCTAGGCAATAAAATCTTTCAAATCACTTTGATGCTTCCGTGTATAATATAAAACACCTATATCCTTTCAATAATCAAAAAAAACCCCAGAATGGCCGAAAATTATCCCATCATAATACAACATCCCTCGGCTAAGTGCGCCGAGCCGTAACAATTATTGCACTCAAATGGCGTAAAAAGCTCTGCTGACCCCTATTTAAAAAAAGACTCCATTTATGATACGACTAGTAATCAATAACTGGGGTATATTAAAAACAAAACAAAAAATATTTTCCATACTGTACCTAATTGATTTTTTTTCTCTATCCACGACAACACCTGTATCCAAAAGGATTTGACGATCCTACATGAAAAAAATAGGTGCCTCAAGAGCCTCGATATCATCACCACAAAAGTTAGTCTTTATAGTCTATAGCGCCATTTTAAAAAAACAAAAATAAATTTGTAGGCATAATTCTGTGGAGAAATTTGAAATGAAAGTTCGTAGTTTTTGTGAGTCTAGTGCGGATCTACAGGGTAAATAACAGGAGTTTTGGAGGAGTAAAGGCCGGTAATATTCAAGAAACTTGTTTTTAACAATTCATTTTTTTATTCTAGTTTCCCAAATAGTCAACAATTAGTCGACACCAAACACTTATATCCACGGTGTCAGCAGAACATTATTTAATGCTATATCTTTCCACTCTCTAGGAATGGCAGATATGAGTTTGTTATACTGGAATCGTTTCTATTGCTACAGAATATCTCCTGCTGCTTTTTCAAAATTCAAATTCAAAATTTTCCGACATGCTGTCTTTTTATACAATACAGATCTAAACCAGTGTCTCCAGAAGAATGCCTTATCATTTTAATACAAGATTACAACCAACAATCTCATTGAGACTACTGTTCTTCATCCTGTTTCCTAAAACAATCGTAGCCCAGCATTTCCACATCGCGTTTACAAAAGGGTTCTTAATATGTCTATAAAAAACTCATTGTGTCTGAAAATTACTTTTAAATACACTCTCATCGACAAGTCTGAATTGAATTTAATGGAACAGCAATTTCCAATTAGCATGTTGGATTTATCATAAAACCTTTGATCAAGGCAATAATAAGAAACATACAAAATGATCTGCAATCCGGCATACTTAAACCTCCCTTTGCCCGGGTAGGATCATAGTTCATTCTCTTAATCTATCTGAAACACCATTCCAAAAAAGTATACAAAATAATAATCAAGCTCCTTTAAAATTGCTCTGTAGGGTTAAAAAATTGCACTACTGAAAAAGGATATACAATTTAGGGCACACATCAGCCAAGTTTTGATCAATGTGATCTTACCCAACATCTTCCACATTTGCAGGGTTTTTCTTTATATCAGCAATTCGCTTATCTGAAGTTAACATCAATCATAATGTTTCATATCATGGAAGATATTCATACGGCTAAATAAAAGAATCGTTTTTGACCCATTCCTCTGTCTATTTTTCACAAGCAAGCGACATGTATCTCAAACGCTCCAATTGTTTATCTGTAAAGAGTCCATTGTTCCGTCCTAATATCTAATGGTGTCTATGCACCTGACTTATTATAATATATCATAAGTCTTTTAATCACCAGATACAAGAAGACGCTTTTTATACCTTTTATTACTTTGGATTTCAACAAAAAAAAAAACGATGGAATTGTTAAAAGTTCTGAACATCTCAAAATCAAATAAGCTACACAAACTGCAACCTTGACGAAGACCGTTCAAAATTTTGAAGAATGAGAGGCATGTCATTATTTAGAACGCAAATCTTTTCAACTCCGTGATTATACTGATTTACAGTTTGCAAATGCCCTTGTTGAAGCAGTTTGTAAGCAGTTTGGAACACTTTGTCATAATTTGAATGCTTTTATATATTTTCAAAGCATTTAAAAAATGATATACAATGCCAAAATTGGTGTAGCAGTTACTACTTCAAAATGGGTACATTTTGCTATGGCTAAACAGGGGAATTTGCACAGAATATTTATCCATCTCTGGAATCGGGGCAAACCAAATTTTCCAGAGATTATTTATACAATTCCAACTAATTTAATCAACATGTCCTTTTCAAATCAATACAAAGGCAAAAACCATTAATATTTAGCCTAATTTCCCCCCTTTTGTTTGTACAATTTATGATATCTAAAAGTATTTAACATTTCGCCAATAGCGATCGCGACCCTTTAAGAAGCCGGTTTGATCATGATCTATAATCTTGTCAGGACATTTTCTTCATCGGTTTTCAAGTGACTTTGTAATTATTATTTTATAATCTACGGTCAGATAGATGGGCCTCTCCATTTATTTCCAGATACATCAACGTTTATCCTTTATTAGCATGAGTGTAATACCTTTTTTCTCCTTTGGGAAACTGAAAGGATACTACCGTTATCAAAAAATAGTCAATTCACAGCGGACCACTATAAAACCCCAATGGTAAACCATCCGTTTCTCGGAGATTTATCATTAGCATTGACCCGACAGCTTTCAACATTCGTTGATACTCTACCATCATATTTTACACAATCGGTATCTAGCCGGGAAGGGGTTGTTGCAAAAAGCCGGTCGAATGTGCCACTATTCATTACTATTGTTCCATGTTTACAAATTTTGATAAAAACACCTTCAGATTAAGAATATCCTTAGTTGGAGATCACGTGATGAACGTCGGGGAGTGAAACACGCAGGCACGGGAGCTCCAATTTTTTACATTATTTTTCAACATTCTGACTGGAGTTTCGATCATCTTTGTAAACATGGGCCCTCCCCCCAAGACAGGGAAAACGATAAGACACCTTCCACCCCGAATAAAGCGATAACCAGTAAATCAATGCGAACGGACTCGGATCAAGAAGAACAGGATATGCTATTAGCAAGATTGCCTTCGCGTGGTTTTCATACAACGCGCAACAGCGACGTTGGTCCTTCCACTGCAGACGCCTCCTCAGTGGTTCAAGGACCTTTTTAGTTGCGTCAAAAAAAAGATTTGATGTGATCTTTGACGGATGCCAGAGATATTTTCTGAGGGGTTTGCGTATGGCAAGTGGAATAATCTTACAGACGAGGTTACATTTGAAAGAAAAGCTGACCTATTACGGATCAGAAAATCGACGATCTGGAGAATAGAAGTCGAAGACACAACATCGTCATATTTCAACATGCCTGAAGGGAGAGGAGGGGTCTGATTGCTATAAGTTTGTCACAAATTCTGCTAGCACGTGCCCGCAATGGTAAATTTCACTGCAAATTTGGTCCCGTTAGGGGTATATTTCACTGAACACTCGCCAAAAAAACTGGTCCCCTTATAGGGTATATTTTTCACTGAAAATTGGTCCCGTTAGGGGTCCTTCAGCCCCTTGGAACTAGCTGGGTACCCCCAACCAACCCTGAGAACCCCCCCCCCCCCGGGAGCATTGATTGTTAACATCAACCACTAACACTTCACGGGCTCATCGAACCGGTAGGCCCCTAATGCTAACAGCGGGTTACCTTCAAAGCCAAGACCCTATCCATGTTGGATCTTTCCTACCAAGAGAAAGAGCGCTGCCGCAAAGGGTTGTGGCAGAACTTTTCAAGAAAAAAATTGGGTAAAATAAGATCCAACTCTTTGTTTCCACGACTTCTCGCAGAAAGTTCAGCAGATGCGGAAAACAAGTTACCAGAGTTGAAGCGACTAAGACGAAGACGAAGCAACTTTCCTTGATGTATCATCCATGGTCAGAATCGAGATCTGCTGGGGGCGCAATTAGAGACCCCTGAACTCTAGCTTTTGAAACCTGAAACGTGTTCTTTTTGGTTCCTGCAACAATTTTTTCTTTTTTTTTTTTAATTTTTTAGGTTTTTTCTTTTTTTAAATTATTTAAAGTTTAAGTCACTATCGAGGGTGGTTACAAATTTGCAACCAAAAGAACTGGGGTCTTTTTACACTTGATATTGTTTATTTTCGGATCTATAAACTCTAGCTTAGATTGGGATTAACTGATCACGAATCTGTTTGTGGCAGTGTGGTTAATTTAATGAGTGTTCTTCAGTGATGCCCTCTTAGTTCCTGGAGTGTTTTTGGGGGCACAAACTTTATTACTGTATTTTTTTTTTTTTTATATTATTATGTGGGGCTGGTGCCATTTTTACAATTGTTTTAGGTCTTTTTTTTTCTCCTTTTTTTGAATTTCATTTTGTTTCCATAGGTTTTATCCAAGAGGTTTTTATTTTTTGGTGTCAGTCTTCTGGGGCTTGGAGTTGGATTCCGGAGTTGAAGAGTTCATTGATAAAACTGACGTCACACTCTTGGGTGTGCTATTGCAATATTTATATATTTTTTTACTATTATTTTTATATATATATATATTAATATATATATATAGACTATATTTTCTCTGTGACATGTCATTTAAAGGGGATGTGTCACCATTTATCTACCTGTCCTTACCTTTGTAGTTTTTTGTTCCACTCTCACCTCTCTTTCTCTCTTCTCTCCTCTCATCACTCCTCTCTCTCTCTCTCTCTCTCACTCTCTCTCACTCTTTTTTCTTTTCCCATTTGTGCCTCCCTCTCCTTTTTAATTACAATTCTTTGTCAATTTTTCATGTTAGGGCCATACATTGAGATTATTGTGTGTGTACATGTGCTGTGTGTTTTTTGCGCGTCTGCAGCTGCATTAGGCATATTAAAGTAGTAAATTACGCTTGTTTCAGTCGTAGTCCGGGTCCCAGTTTCGGTGTCCTCTTGTCGCATGCTTTGTTTTAGCTCTGTGATTAAATTGTTCGCCGGTAGATAATTTTGCTGCGAAACAACGGTCTCTTGCAAATCTGGCAAGCGTTACAGGCGGCCGCGCAGGTGCGTGATGTGGCTAAAAGGGCGCGCAATGTTTGATTTTTTTCACTCTTTTTTCCTGTTCTTGTTTTTTTTTGTTTATTTTAGGCTTTTTGGTTTAAGAATATAATGGCTGTGCATCCCCACTGTAGGCTGACCCAGGGTTGGGTGGTGTGTGTGGTGCGTGCGCGCGTGTGTGTGTGTGGGTGTTTGTTTGTTGTTTGTTTGTTTTTTTTTGTTTGGGTTTTTTTTTCCCGCTGTTTTTACTTTTTGTATTTTTTAATTTTATTTTATTGCCCTCCCTTTGAGACTGGTGATGTAGTGAGTCGTGATTCATTTTATTTCACTCTGGTGTCTTTGGTATAGAACTGTACCATGCCCCCTTCCCACACTTGTGGGTTTTTAAACCTTTTTTAATTAAAGGGGATGGTGCCGATTAAGTATATGAAGTTTTCATCTTGATAGAATGGCATTCACCCAAAACCCCATCTGTAAAGGTTTCGCGCCGATATTTCATCCGTTTTGAATGTGACAGCTATAAACATGATTTTGTGAGCCCATAGAGTACTGTGAAAAGCTATCATTGGTCGACAAAATGGGAGTACACTTTCGGTCCTAAATTCCTAACAAATATCATTTAGCAGTCACTAAGATTTCACAGGGTAATGAGAAAAATAAGTAGCTTTCCTTCTGATATCAAAATTTCGACCACTTCCGGTAAAATCTGGGCTTCTTTCTCTGTGGATGAGGCTTTTAGCAATTGGGGCATGGACCTTTAAAATTTGGGGTTCCCGTCCGGTATCCGATAGGCGTGCCGACAGGCTAGAACTGGGTAGGGATCGTGAAGTTCTAGCCATTTTGTGTGGCCCTTTCAACTGACATTTTGGTATTTTTTGAAAAAAATAATGGTGTTTTGTTTTTGCCTATTTGTTTCCGTTTGTCTTTGTTGTGAGGTTGTGTGTGGTGGTGTCTCTGGTTTTTGTTGGACTTGTGAGGCTTTTCCCCTTGTTTTTTCAGTGTTTTTTGGAGTGGTTTTGTGAGTGGTTTGTGTTGATGTGAATGCCGTGTGCCTCTGTGGTTATGCAAGCGTGAGAAGTCATATGCCATGGTATCACTATATTTTACTGATTTTTATTCAAGAAAGCATATGATTGTTTTTCTCATTATGAGTTTAAAAATTTATACTTTTAACTGCAATGGGTCGTCAAGATAATTTAACGTAAAAAAATTTCAATTTTTTCCATAATCAACGAAATGAGGATATTTATTTTTTCTTCAGGAAACCATTTCCTCCTTGATAGATTGATATGGTGGTCTACACAGTGGGGCGGTCACCTCTGGCTTTCTAGCTTCGGCATCTAATAGCAGGGGTGTTGGTATTTTAGTGAAATCCTCCCATTTCTATTTCCATTAATAGCACTTTAGCCCCTGAAGGTGATATATTATTGTGGATGCTCTATTTAATGGTTTTCATTTCATTTCATTCTTGTTAATTTTTATGCTCCAGATGAGAAATCCGGATTTTTTTCTGATCTTTTTGCTGTTTGGAATAACCTGGACACGTCCGGTTTTTGGTTGTTGCAGGGGATTGTAATTTTGCCTTAGGCCCCCTTGATTATCAAGGTTCTCTCACACGTCTTCCAATATTATTCAAGGACTTTTTGAGACACTTATGGATGAATTCAACTTGGTTGCATATCTGGCATAGAACATCCCGACCTCAGGAATCATCGGCATCAACAACATCCGGTTTGCCTTATCTAGCTTGAATTTATTTTTTCATCCTCTAATTTGGTCAATAATGTGAAAGCTTCCAAGATTATTTTCTGGTATTGTTTTCTGACATTCTATTGTCACGCAAATATTTCAAATGATATCCCTGTGAGAGAGGTTTAAGGCTATTGGAAACTCATTGTCACTTTTTAAGACATGATGCTGAATTTATTAATTTATCATCCCAATGCTGAGTTTCAAATCCCATCCATAGTCATTCTCTTGCCATCCAATATTTTTCCCCTTTGGGATAGTCTGAAAATGTTTATTACTTACTGGCTACTGCATAGAATATACCAGCAGGAAGAACAAGGAAGGACTAAGACAAAATCTGATCTTTTGGACAAATTGAAAGGTGAAGAAAGACATCTCTGACATCGATGGTAATAGGGACTCCTAAGCCCAATCTTGAGACCTGGTCGATCAACTCCTTTCATTGGAAAATAAATTAATGATATTTTAAATCAGGAAACAGCTGGTTTCCGTTGTAAGACTAGAATAATGGCCGAACTGGTGAGCAGAGCTCAGGTACTTTTTGCAATTTAGAAAAGCGGTCCTGTGAAAAGAAATTATACGTAGTCTTGCTATGGATGATGGTACTCTTTCAACTGAATCCGGCTATAATTTTGAGGGAACTGCATGCTTTTTATGGTAATCTGTACACTTACTCTTCTGGTCTATACGCTACTGCTTGATTCAAAACAGGCGGGCTAGCTCCTTTCTTGTCAACTTAATATCCCTCACCTTTCTGAGGCCACCTTACAGACACTTTGAAAACGGCCATTTCAAAAGCAAGCTATTGGTCAAAAAATCTTAAATCCAGCAGCCATATAAGAAGTCGCCTTGTCTGGATGGCCTACAGCTGAGTTTTCCCTTGTATTTTTTTCAAGACATTGCTGACTTATTTTTAGAGCCTCTCTGTAATTATTCCTTTGAAGGTTTTTTGTCTCCATCCCAGAAACATGGGATCATCACTTTGCTTCCTAAAAAAGTTCGGGATCCTAATTACGTTAAAAATTTCGTCCTATTTCTATTGACTACGGATATACAAAATTATCGCCAAAACTATGGCCAGTCGGGCCTAAACCAGCTCTTAACAAACTCTGCATGAAGATCAAATGGTTTCATGAACGGTCGAAATATGGCTTGTATATTCATAACAGTATTGATCTGATTGAGTATGCGATAGTTAAGATATTCCTGGGTCAATTGTTCTGTTAGATATCGAAAAAGCATTTGACATGTTAACATGATTTTTTTATTTGAAGGTTCTTCTTCTCTAGTTCAACCTGGGTGAATAATTAGTTATTCAGTGGATTAAGATTTTTTATAATGGTAGGAAAAAGTCTATGTTATTAATAATGGTTTTTCTCATAATCCTACTCTTGATAATGTAGCGAGGAATTTTTCAGGTTGCCCTATTTCTTCTTTCTCCCTTTTTGTTCCTTTGCGATCGAGATCCTTGCTATTTCAATCCGTTGCAATGATGATATAAAGGTGTTAAGGGTGGAAGTATTATGGAAAAAAAGATTAATTTACCCTGCTGAGGATACCCACATGTTTTTTACAGGGGGATTTAGGATCATTTCAACAATCCCTTTTTAAATACTCATTGATAATTTGCGCCTCATTTCCGGTTCAAATTAATTTTTGTCTAAGTCTGAGCTATTCACCTTGGTAGTTTAAGTGTTCTAATTTTCTTCCCTTTTCAGGATGAAGGTCTTAAATGGAGGTTCAAATCTTTTTCAGACCCTCTGGGTATTAATTTTTTTCTCAAAAATTAAAAAAAAAATCTGAACTTAATTTATTCCTAAACTGAATCAAGAATTTGAGCAGCTCTTAATTGTTGGAAACACGAACTTGTCTATCTTGGGGAAAGTCACCGTTATTAAATCTTTGCTGTTACCTCATCTTCTGTACTTTTTCTGTTCTTGCATTCATATCACAAGATTTTTTTTCAAAAATTGAACCACCTTTTTATAAATTCATTTGGAATGGGGGTAATGAATAAGAGGCAGAGGGAACATTCGATGTAATGATTATGACGGGTGGGGTTGAGGATGTTTGATCCTCTCCTTTTTTTCTCAGGCACAAAATTTATTTGGTTTAAACTCCTCTTGACCCAGATTATCTTGTTTTTGAAAAAAATTAAGATTTCGAGCTCTCTGTCTTAGAAAAATTCCACCCAGATGACAATCTTGTTTGAGGTCTGAGGCTCCTAATTGGTTTTTGAATACCCTTTCTAATTGGTCAGCTTGTTTGAAACTATTTAAATTAATGGGTATTTGTACAGGGAATAAATTCAGAGAATTAGGTTGGTCTCTATTTCCATCTTCAAATCCAATTTGGTGGCATAAAAATGTTCGCTGACATCAAAGAAATTCTTTTTCTACCAATTTTTGGATGAAAAGGGTATCATAATATTTCTGATCCCCTTTTTGGGGTTTTTTTTTTCATTGGTATAATTTTGGTGAAACCCATTTGGAATGTTGGTAGTTGAATTTGATATCCCATCAGGACAGGAGAAAATATAAATTTTTTGAAAAGGCTTTGTGTTGATTGGTTTCAGAATCCCAAAAATATTCAGGACAAAATTTTTGACAAATTAACGGCTTCTTTAATTGACCACAAGTAAGTTCCCAAACATGTCTATTCCATTCTTAGGAACCAGGCCAATACTGATGTTGAAAACAAATGGGTGATACTTTGGATCCTGGATACTTGGATTGGGGCATAGAATTCATATTCTAATTTTAATGTACCATTGAAACCCAGGTGCGTTCTTTTTATTTCAATTTTTCCACAGAGCCATTTGTACCAAACCCATTTCTCTTCATAAATTGCAGGGCTTATTCTCCCAATTGTTTACTACTTTTGTAAGGAATTTCCAGAATCCCATATTTTTTTTCATTTATTTTGTCAATGTGAAAGGACTCCAATCTGTGGGATGAATTATGTTTGTTAATAATCTGTTTCTTGGGGAGTCTTTATTTTCTCCAATTTTGGAAAATGTTTGGCATTCTGTGGACTTTTCCGAACATGATATCTGTATTTCTTTCTTTTTCTGTGCAGAAGTTTTACACTTCAGGTGTAAATTCCAAGGAAATGACCCCATTTACTGGCTTTCTGAATTTGGTCAAAATCAAAAAGGAACACGGCTCAAAAATTGCTGAAAAGCAAGGGGAAATTAATATTGCTCTTCAAAAAAGTGGACCCTTGAAATCTTGGTTGATTGCCTTTTTGCCTTCTTCATGTATGCAACTTGGGGTTTTGGCCTACTTGGCCTTGACTTCTTCAAATGTGAGCTGTTTGTGTGTGAGTGGTGTGCTTTTGATGGTATGTTAGAGTGTACTTGTGGTGTCCATGTTTATTCTTAGTTTGTTCTTGTTGTTTTGTTGTTTGGGGTTTTGTTTTATGACCAATCCTGTGCTAATTTTCTCCCCAACCCCAATCTTAATCATTTGCGTTCCTTCCTGCTTTTGCCCAATCTCAACAGCTAATGTGCGCCACTGGTATTGAGTTTCTTCCGAGTATCTGGGTCTTGGTTTGATCCCGTTTCCAATGTCTGACACATAATGCTTGGCTGCATGCTTGTTGTTGAGATCTGGGAAACTATTCTGTCTTTCCATTAATACAATGGTATCTAGATGTACAGAGTTTAAGCTTGTGAGTAGAAGGGTTTGGTGGACCATATATGTATTTTTTCCCTCCAAACCACCAAACTAAGTACAGGTAATACAAAAAAAAAAAAAAAAAAAAAAAAAAAAGAATATCCTTATTTTCTGAATTCATCACCATCAACAATAATTTTCGAATATTTTTTCCTCAGATTTTTTTTTTCTAAATTAAGAACATACGTACTACTCTTTTCCCCGCTTCAACCCCTTGAGGCTTTGGCACTATAAAAAAAAGAGTTATGTAAGGCATCCACCAGTGGATCATCTGCGACCCCTACGCAAAACATCCACTAGTGGATGAGGACGTGCTCACGTGGTCGCGAAAAATCCACAGTCCGGAGTATCACGCACGGGGTGTAAAATAAATTTGAACAATATGTCCTATTATATAGAATCATCACCGTGCGAGAAACCCACCCCCGTTCCGTATAAGCGACGGTGGAGTATATTCCGCGCACGGACGCTGGGAATCCACCGGTGTTACCGGCGCACGCGTGGCGCTGAAACAACATCCGTTCCCTATAAGCGACGGTGGGTATTCCCGCACGGACGCAGGGAATCCACTATCCTGAGTCCCTGTGGCCCCGGTGCCTGGGTCGCAACTAGCAAACATGGCGGCTCAAGATAGCGGTTGCATTGTAACGGCCGTGCTTATATTAGAGGCTGGAAGGATTCAGTCTGGAAATCCACCGGAGGATTACCGCGACGAGTGCGCTGAAACCCCCGTTCCTTATAAGCGACGGTGGAATATTTCCGCGCACGGACGCCGGTAATCCACATAGATTAATTAATAACAGAGATGCCGTACTCCCGCGTTGAAGAATAGGCGCCACCGTAACCGTGTTTTGGAAAAAATTATAATATTCATTACGGTATCCATACGAAACTCGCCGCGTACGCGCATGCGCCTTAACCTGTTGGCCTGCTAACGGTACAACAAAACATCGTTTCCTATGCAAAGCGTGAATTAATGAATAAATTGGTACACCACGCTATGTAAATCATGGAATATATGAATAAATTTGGACACCACGCTATGGGAATAAGTATGCACTGCGGGAAAAGATGGTTACGGCTTTTGAGCTGGGCGTTTCTATCTAGTGTTTACTAATAGAAATCTGTGGTAATCCACCGGAGGATACCGGCGCACGGGTGCGCTGAAACCCACGTTCTTTATAAGCGACGGTGGAGTGTTTCCGCGCACGGAACCCGGGAATCCACGGAGGATTACCTGCGCCGAGTGCGATGAACCCCCGTCCCTTCAACCCTAATACCGATACGCCTCGAAGTAATATCAAAGGGACGCAAATGTGGTGCCGACTTTATGCGTACAAGGCCGGTATAGGCCAGACCGTTAATCTCCTTTTCTTACTCTGGTGGCCTATCACTCGGCTGTACAATCTTTGTCACCACCACAAATAGCCGCGCTATTTGGGGTATTCGTGTTTTTACCGAGAACACACGAAAGGAACGAACGTTGTCCTGTGCGTATGACCGTGAAGCGCTTTAGCGAACGCAACCGCAGTTTGTTGCGTAAGATTTTGCATGGCACAAAGACAAAAGGTGCTTGCGTGTTAAAATTCTCCACTTCCACTTCACATTGGTAATGGTTAGAGTGGGCCATAAATAATTTCCCCTCATTGTAAATTGTTAATCTTTTGTATATGTGTATGAATGGGATCATTAAAAAAACCATTATGATGAAAAAAAAATGTTTTCTCCTCACATGTCCCCAAACACATATGATTACAGTTTGGGTATAAAATTGGATTGATTGAGCCGCCCCTATTATTGGTTGTGTATTAGTTGCAAAATATTGGGAGTGCGTAGTCGAGCCCAATATTTTAAAACTCAAAACGAGACCAATAAATATTGGGCGAACATCATCCGATTTTGTTTTGAATAGTAGGTAGCAAGTGGTTTTTATGTGGTCGCCACATTGAAGACGTTTTTTGTCACACTCAAAAGGAAACATTTCCCCGGCCTTAAATTTCATTGGCTCAACAGAGAAATTTAAAATTTCTTCTGAAAAACAAAACTCAATGTTGATAGAGTAAGTGTTCGTGTGTGTGTGTGGGGGGGGAGGAATGTGTCGATCGGTGACCCACTTTTATAAATGAACATGATAATTCTAAAAGATTAATAGTCCTATATTTATAGCCTACGTGGCCAACCGACGTTTGGAGGATTTTTTCCAAAATAATATCTTTAATACAGAATAGGCTCCATTAACAATCGCCCCCCCATCAGAGCAACACTGGAAGGACGTATCCCCTGCATTTGAATAAAAATGGTGTATACAATTCCTTTAAAATTTAGGGGTAAATATGGTGTATTTATATTTACGTAGCCGACCCGTCGTGTGTTTATTTTTGTGAAATGCAATTTCTGTTTCACGAGAACAGCAATATTATACTGGATGATATACACGCCATTTAAGAGCATTATCCTGCTTTGAGGTGTCCGATACTCGATAATATCGTCCTACGCATGATAATATAATTGGATGATTTGCGCCCAATATTTATTGTCTCGTTATGAGTTTTTAAATATTGGGCTCGACTACGTCTCGCCCAGATATTTTTGCAACTCATAGCTCGACCAAAAATTTTGGGCTAATCAATCAATTTTTTTACAAAAATCGACATATAAATTTGAAAATAATGGCTGACTATATAAACCAGTTATCTACTTCTACTGTTGACAAAATCGTTTTTTATTGATTTGGGGAAAGTGTCACGGGCGTTAAATATCTTGTTTTTTTATGTGATTTGAAATAATATTAGTCCATTCACAAAAAGTTCCCTAACTTCAATAATGTTTTTATCAAGAGGGCCTTATTGTTTGAACAGACAACTCAATTCCTTTAGACGGTTAGACCTACGTATAAATTAACGTGAAAATTTAATTGTCCACATAGTATAAAAGGCTATAGAATACCGTATTTTGCGGTATTTGGAAATACATCAACGTGTATTTATGTGTAACATGTTCAGGCCTATTATGCTAAATTTAAATCTGTCGCTCTTATTCGTTTAAATATGTCAAATTAATATACTATTGTGACCTGCACTACAGTGTGGCAGTAAAAATTTAAATTTCGGTATTATACAGTCATCCATTCTTTCAACAAAACTGACGTAATGCAAATTTTACAGTTTTAACCAGGTTTTGATTGTGGATTTTACAACAAACTGTAAATTTTAGGTACAACAATGTAAACAAAGTTCTATCATTAGTGGCGTCCGTGTTTTGTTTTTAATTCTATCCATGTTCTCAAACTCTGTAATAACTTAACGAATACATTTTAGTGTTTTTATGATTTAATTCTTGTTTACAATATACTGACGCTTTTACCGTATTTTGTTGGCAGAAATGGACGTCCGTCATACTGTAAAATTTACCATTTTTTTCAACAGTGCATGTTCGCTAAATCCGGTCCCTTTTTATATATTTGAGGACTCAACTTGCCGAGTGTTTTTGTGCTTTACAACTTTATTGCTGACATAACTTCGTTTTGTACTGTTTTTTCTTCATATCACTTTCCTATCCAAACGTAAAATTTAGCTCTGGCCCGGCTCTAGACAAGAAAAGACCGCTGATTATGTAAAAAGCATGTCGACGACCCAGACTGAAGCAGGGTCGGGCCTTGCACAATCACATCTTCTCTATATAGTCTAGAGGATTAGCAAAAAATCGTGCACTTTGTGATAGAAATATGACACTTGGCACACACTTAATATGGACTATAACTAATTATTTCAAAACGGGACCCCAGCTGGATTCGACCTGTGGCGGCCACTGTGGCAATTTTTCAAAATGGCCACCATTCTTAATTTCAATCCCTTATATTTCTATTAATAACACCGACAGCAGCTTGATCTTCGTGTCTATACCTGTATTCAGGGCAAGGAATCTAAATATGACGCTACTTTTTAAAGATCTTGTGTCAGTCACTTTGTTTTCCAATATGGCGCCAATGTACATTAAAACTAATGCTTTTATTATAATTTTTGCACAAAATAATGATGTTAACTTGATTTTTTGTGTATATTCCCATGTTTTCGGGGTCAAGGAATTCAAATAGGATATTACTTTTTTAATAATATCTTGTGCTTTTTTTTTTTTTTTTTTTTTTTACAAATGTTATGTAACTGATCAATGATTTCTGAATTACACATCAATACAATCCTAAATAATTACTCTGCTGCCATGAACATTGAAGTACCTTTGTACATGTTTCCGTGTACCATACTATAGTAGTCTAGAGGATTAGCAAAAAATCGTGCACTTTGTGATAGAAATATGACACTTGGCACACACTTAATATGGACTATAACTAATTATTTCAAAACGGGACCCCAGCTGGATTCGACCTGTGGCGGCCACTGTGGCAATTTTTCAAAATGGCCGCCATTCTTAATTTCAATCCCTTATATTTCTATTAATAATACCGACAGCAGCTTGATCTTCGTGTCTATACCTGTATTCAGGGCAAGGAATCTAAATATGACGCTACTTTTTAAAGATCTTGTGTCAGTCACTTTGTTTTCCAATATGGCGCCAATGTACATTCAAACTAATGCTTTTATTATAATTTTGCACAAAATAATGATGTTAACTTGATTTTTTGTGTATATTCCCATGTTTTCGGGGTCAAGGAATTCAAATAGGATATTACTTTTTTAATAATATCTTGTGCAGCTATTTCATTCCAATATGGCCGCCAATTTGCACTCAAATATCTTTGTTCAAAATAATACTGATTTTTGTGTCTATACCTATGTCGTCAGGGCCAACTAACCTATTATGACAATAATATTAATTAAGGTATGCATTTTTCTCCAATATTTTTACCATTTAGCATAATATTACATTCTTATAAAGCGCGACATTATCCACCGAAGTGCTCAGGGCGCCGTGATGGAGCACCAAAGGCCATTTCAACACAACGAGTAAATCCATAACAGTAAAGAAAGGTTTATGGAAAGAAATACGATTTTAGATGTAGGAGGTGGCATTGGTAAAAGGCGGGCGATCGGCTGTTTCAACAAACATACCGCCTAATACAATAGTATTTAGTAAGGTGTATTAAAGTGCAAAGAGAGATTTCGACGCATTTGTATTTTCTGCCATTTGTAGTGGTTTCATATAGATTAGACACTCCGTAGATCTCTTACCTTTTATTTGGGTACAGAAATATCTTAAAAATGAAAACAAAAGGTGATTTTATATGCTGATATTCCAATACAAACCATAGGATGAATTTCCTATTTGCTCCTATTTTTTGTACCAAAGAAATAATTCTCAGCGTAATTATCCTTTCAGATGGGGATATTTTTTGATAGAAAGCTTTACAGCAGTACAAAAATCAGATTTTTTTCTTTTTTTAGGAACACCTGTTATGTGAAATCTCTCTTTGCAACTTTAATGAACGTTCATAACAGGCATAACTGGAGAAGGAGGATTTCTGCCACAGCGACCCACCACAAGTGGGAACTGCTACAAATTTAGTTATTTAAACCAAAGATTTAAATCCGGTTTTGTCCCCGAAACGAGAGTGGCCGGATGCACCTCACTCAGCAATACTGATGTGTGAGGATTTATTAAACCAAAAGATAATTGACCGGATGCCCTTCCTGACGTCAATCCACAGTTTTCGGCGATGGGCCTAGTCCTTGGGCAAACACACCAAAAATGCAAGGCAGCATGTGCTGGATGGCCGCCATTAGCTCTGTAGAGCTGACGCCCTTGTAGGTAGATTCATTCTAGCAGGGTAACAGCACCCTTAGAAACCCAATAGGGGTGACGGTTTAGCCGCCGACAACTCGGCCCTGGGACGGGAAGCACTGGTTACCAGGATACCAGTAGCAGGCCCTCAAAAGGAAACCTGACCTGACATAAATGACTATACATGAATAGTAATAATGTAGGCATTAATAGTAAAAGGCAGGGGTTATTCACTCCGAAAAGGCATAGAAATAGGAAACATTCCACTAACACAAGATACACTAGCCTAGCATCTAGCTGCATCTATTGCGAGTAAGATACGTAGCAGGTCATGTATGGGGTCAAACAATTATCAAAGCACTGGAATTACCATAAATCCAGCAGACTTTGGATGGACTTTCGAAACGTCCAATGCACAATGGAAGATGACTGACTCTTCCACCTACTGGTGAAGTGCAACGTGCAACCATCACTGAGTTGTAGATGTACCAAGGGATGCAGAGGACAGTGTAAGAAGACCTCTCTCTCTTTGACCTCTCTGTGTACACAACTGTGCTAACAGGCATTACATGTGGTATACTTAAGGTTTAGACACAAAAGCAGGTGTATATTTTATTTCACATTATTTATATGTTTAGATAAAATTCAATATTTAGTGATAGGTTTAGACAAAGCAGTATGTCTACACATCAGATAAGTCTTGTAAGTAATTAAAACTCGCAACCTACCTGAGGTGCCATTTCATTTGTTTGTAGCGCGGTGACATCAGCACAAATCACATGTACCAGACCTGCAGTTCCTGCACTGCATGTTTCGCATGGTTTAATTTCCAATCATTGTTGGTTCTGCCCACTCACACTCAGCTCCATACATTGTTTTTTTAATTGGTTTTTAGATCCGTGTTGCAATACCAGACCTAGTTGACGTCACCGTCAACTCGAGAGCGAACAAAGTATAAAGTATAAAGAAAGTAAATGTATTTAATTTTGTAATTTAAATTACAAGGGATCTTATATTTGCAATTATCGTAACAAGGCCTTAATAACATCTCAAAATGTACACAATAGACTGACTATTCCCTTAAAAAGCGGCACTGCACATTTTCACAAAATCTTAAATTTCTCAATTTTGCGTTCTCAAACGATAGTCTAGGCCACATTGGAGGAACAGAGATATATTTTACAACAGAAAATAACATACCCAAAACATATAGCGACATTGATATGATGATAAGGACATCGCCGGATACTTGTAGGCCCACGTAAGTTTTCCATAACGTTTAAAAATCACCAATGGGAATTTACGAATATTTTGGAACTCGTACTCACTGATATTGACCACAAGGTTAATAGACCTTTAACACAGTGTGCATAGCGTGAGAACATGCATACTGAGTGCGTGTTTCTCTTGTGTTAAAAAAGCCATGTCGGGTCGTCCTTGCTGAATTTTAACGTCGTCGGCGACGCTAATTATAAAATCGTTTTTCTGTTTTACCCATAAGGAAGCTGATTTGGTCTTAATCAATTATCGGGTGAGGGCCTTTTGTATATAAAAAAAGCTTTACAACCAGCAAAATATCGATTTTGAACAATCTTGAAGGGCGCACTATTTTTTTCAATGTGCCAGTGTCACTTTAAGTAAATGGTAAATATTTTTAACGAAATAAGGTACTGGGATATTGAAAAACACAAGTACTGACAAGATTTTAAAACAAAATTGTATGTCATACTTGGATTTCTTGCCCTACAACACAGTATACACACACAAATCTAGTTAATATCATTTTTGACAAGATATAAGGAAAAGTGTCAATTTTATTGCAAATTTTGGAGGCATAATTGGAAAACAAAAATACCTGACAGAATGTTTTACAAAATAATGTCATATATTGGATACCTTTGGCATTCAAAATCAGGGTCTAAGTCCACAAAGATAGTTGTTATTAAATCGAGAGTTAAGCCATAGGAAATGGGAATGGCAGCCCTTTTTTGAAAAACGGCCACCACGCCCGCCCAGGTCAAATCCAGCCTGGGGTCCCGTTTTGACATGATTGGTTATGGTCCATATTAGCGGTACAAAAGGTTATACGTTCTATCACAAAGTGCACGATTTTGCTCCAGATGGATCTTCAAACCCTGGCCAAATAGTGTGAACTTCTATCTTCTTTGTAACCGAGCCCTTGTGTAATAATAATAGGTTTAATTTCGTGTATCAGCGTGGCCAATGGTTACCACAGCCTCCCGAAAAGGGTTGTTGCAACACTAAGACAAACACTTTCAATTTAGGACCAATGAATTCTCAGCAACATATGTTAACCCAACACCTTCCATTGGGTAGATGGCTGTCAAACGTTCGTTGTATGGGCTGAATCAGAAATTTTCTAATTTTTAAGCGAACGTGTTAACTCATCCGGCATTTGAAGGTTTCTATAGTAGATGTCATGTAGAGCAATGTATTTAATAAACTAGTAGGTCTTTTAGGTACCAATGGAAATACAATGTTATACATTGATTTACCAAATTTCCAAACAGAGGTTCTCATTAGTAAAATGCAAAATAATAGGGGTGGCAACCATATTCCTTCCACTGGGTATGCCTACAAAATCGTTCAGGTATTCATTCGCCTAAGGTAAAGACTTAATATCACACTGTATCCTGCTTAAGATCTTTGCTTTCAAATGTTTGAAAGGAATTTAGTGCTAAAATTCTGGATCAGATATAAACAAGATTGCATTGTATTTAAAATGACACCTACACTGTAAAAATGTTCATTTAACAACATTTTTTTTACAGTTTTTTTGCCGTTTCTAGTGCCTTTTTTACAGGTATTTGCACGTTTAGTCCCTGCCTTGACAGTCAAAACAACGTTTTTTTAAGAACATTTTTAACAGTGTATAATGTGTACTTCAATGAGGGATTTTGGTCATGAGTTTTTCCTGCAATGATCAAAAAATTATATCACTTTTAGCAAAAAGGGCGCAGAAACCACTTCTCTGTGTAACTGCTGTTGATTACCTCATTACAGCTAACTTCGTTTCTGATAAGGTACTAACTGTAATTTTGATATGACTAACGTGTGTTATTAGGTCAAATTTTTGTAGAAAAAATTGGTTTAATTGATGATTAGGTTTTGGCCATATAAAGACATAGATACGACTATTTCATTTGTTTTTTTTGGGTTAAATGCCCAAAAAATGTATTTTTCCTCAATTTGCACCTTAAATAATTTCTTTAAACTCACAAATTTTTTATATCGCAGCGTGTAGATAAGTTAATTTCTTTTCAGATACATAAATTGCGTTCCAGTTGAGAATTGTTCAAAAGTTTGGCTAAATCATTTCGTTAGTCCCAAATCGGAGCCATTTTGGACGCCATCTTGTGATTTCTCTTTTTTTTTTCGCAATCGTTAAAAAATCCAACATCAGTTTTCTGATGCCCAGATGTTCCCCTACTTGCATCTAGTGTACAAAAATTTTAGATCAGCCCGGGCAAAATATTTTAGTTTTTTTTTTTTTTTTTTTTTAATTTTATGGTGTTTTTTTGTGTTTTTAAAATTATTAATTAAGTGGCAACACTGCGATATGATGGTCACAAGACGTAAATTATGGATGGGCATCACTTTGACGTCAACCATTTGCCTGCGATGTGGGATTTTGTCGGAATCGTTTTCGAGTAAGCTATTTGGCGGTGAAATTAAAAGGGCACAATACTCCACAAATGTGGACAATTTTCACCTTATTTTTTGATGTTATATGTAATCTTCCGTTACTAGCTTTCCATCATACCAAATTTTCCAAATATTCCAAAATGACATATTCCTTTAGCAGTAAATTTTAATAACAAAATGGTCGCCATTGGAATTGCTCCATAACTAGTTTCGCCGGCTATATCTGGACTCCGTAGAAGAAATATTTTATTCAAAACTGCTAAATGAGGTGTTTTGATTAAAATCAAAATGAATTCATGGCCATCTAATTTTAAAAGTAAATATGTCAAGATTTTTTTGTCAAGCTCAGTTTGACCGTTACATTTCAAAAATATATGTACACATCACGATGTCCCTGAAAAAAATAATCCAATTTTGATGTAACATAACAAAAGAAGGCATTTTTTAATTTTTGCTTTTTTGACATACGAAGAAAAAGGGCGGATTTTTCGCACACGGCTTCATTGCTCAAAAGAGCCCAATTTTTGGCCTCCTCGTGAGTCAAAGTGAGGACCAAAACATCGTGTGACTCGAATTAGGTTTTATTGCTTTTTTGAAAAAACACTGTAATATTGATGGATTAAAATGAAAGTGAATAATAAATTAAGAAAAAATAAGTTAGAATGACATATTTTGTTTCATTTCTGGTTGTGTTTTTATTATGTCAATTAACGTGGCAACACTGCGATATGATGGTCACAACGACGGTAAATTAATGGATGGTCATCCTTTTGACGTCACAATTATTTGCTGCGATGTGGATTTGGTCGAATCGTTTTTCGAGAAGCTATTGGGCGGAAATTAAAAAGGGCAAATACTCAACAAATGTGGACAATTTTCCACTTCCTTGTTGATTTATCTGTAATCTACGTTACTTAAGCTTTTCCATCCATAACCAAATTTTTTCCAAAAAGCAAAAATTAAAATGCCTCTATTTTGGTAATTTACATCAAATTGTATTATTTTTTCGGGAATTCGTGATGTAGGTACCTATATTTATGAATGTGAAGTCAAACTGATCTTGACAAAAATTCTTGACATATTTCCTTTAATGTACGATTACGGTGCATAGCATTGTGAAAGTATGATGACCCATGCTATTTTTGTTTCATTGATATGAATAGCCATGGTCCTCCTTCAATTGAATCTCAAAAAAGGAATTTAATGTTCACACAAAAGCTCAACCCAATTAATCTTGATGTGTAAATGAAAAGGGTTTCAACACTTTAGCTCTGTACTAGTATCCTGTAGATACAAGCTATGCCAATAAGGAACTAAACTCGTTGCAATATCCTAAACAAATGTGAAGATCATAATTTCTTGGCTCTGGCAAACAGGTGAAGTGGTGTTTGGATTTCGTCACGGTTGGTATTTGGTATAAAATAAATCATTGAAATAATCAATAAAATGTAGCATTAAGTTCACAAAGGTCTGCATGATTTTATATTGTAAATACAATTCTCCACAAACACACATTTTAATGTGTGGTAATCCCATTGGAAGGGCGACAAACAGGGTGCGTTTACAAAATTGGTCATATCTGGCATATTTGTTTAATCGATTTTCTTTCATTTTTTTCAACTTTGGAATATATTAGATGTGTTTGATAAAAACCACAACAAATCTAATGAATAGTGATTAATTAAGGTCAGAATGCATCTTTCATCCCTTGCACAATTTTTTTTGATTGACGTAGTATATTCCAAATAACCGGCCATTGGTATCCACATTTCATCACTTATGTTGCTTTTTAATGGTGGCCAGTTTCAATCATGGCAGTTTTAGTCTTAATCCTATCGCACTTGCAATTCATATGTCTAATTCCTAACGACATTTAAAACCACCAGGACAAAAAATCATAGAGTGGAACCCTTTCCTTGGGTTCGTGGGAAATTTGCTCTTGATCTGACAACAAATAATACGAATACCTCACTTTTTGTGGTGATAGTCTTATTTATTTTTCATACATGAATAGATCTGATGATCCATTCTTGCACTACAATTATAGTTGTGTTTCTGTATTATTTCAATATTTTTATAGATTATGCACATTTTGCCCATGGATTACTTTAACCTTTTTTTGCCAGCAATTAGCAATATTCTCGCTATCAATCTCTTATCTAGTAACACTTGACTTACCGCATTATACATAACTATTGACGCACTCAACAAAGTTCTCATTACAAGTATTTGCACTCTAGTCGTCCCTTGAAGACTACGCCACCCATATACGGTTTGGTATGCTTGCAAAAAGGAATGTTCCCCCCAATGTTCTTTGTTCAGCATGAGTGAAGAAGAGCTGATGAAGTAGGCTCAAGAATGGACTATACCACAAGGGAGTGTACATTCTCAAGCACCTCTCCGTTCAAACCATCTATACCAACGACCAACCTAGGAGTCAGGAACCTGTCGTTTTTTTCTATGCAGACGATCTTGGAATTGCGCACAAGATGCAGACTTCACAGTTTGTTGAAGAGACGCTCCAAAGCTTTGGATGAACTCACTCCTTACTACGAGTAAAACCACCTACTCGTGAAAATCCATCCAAACACAGGTGTGTGCTTTCCATCTACAGCAACCGTGCAACCGTTGTCTGGAACACTCCCTGAGCCCGCGATAAACCCTGCTCTTCCACATCAAGAGACAAAGGAAGTATGCTCACGCAATAACATCAACGGAGAACTTATACATCCTAGCATAATTGCTTCACCAGTAGTGTAGCGAGCAATGCAAGAGCGTAGCTGGAGGTATAGCAACCCTATGTCCGGACAGCGACCTGTATGCTGCCAACCGCCTTAACTCCAGAGAGAGATTCTTACGCAAAGTCCAACCTTTTGAATCAGTTTCTCTAATGAGTTTAGAGAGTAACATCTATTGGTATTGGAAACCTGGTGAGAATCTTTCACCTGGAGCTGACCGCTCATGGGCTGAATGGCGATGCCTCCACCGATTGAAAACCAAGATTGCCGTTCTAGGTTTCCTTGCAGAAGTGATGTGTTACCTGGGAAACGATTAGGACACTACCGGTGTTGTGGAAACAGCACCACAGACCATGAAACATCTCGTGGTCTTCCCACTGTTGGAGCAAACATGCCCGGTCTGGGAAAGATCACCCCATACCAAGAAACGTGGACTCAAAAATGTCTCCTGCCGGCTATCACAGGATGTCTTCGTCTCAACACCAATGGGGAACGACATTTTAGCAGGAATGCCCACAGACATCATATAGTGAGCGAGCAAGCAAAGCTTTAACGCTGCCAGGTATCTAATGTGAAGCAGCACCCTATGTCCGGACAGAGACCTGCTGCAACCGCCTTACCCGAGAGAGTTTCTTAAGCAAAGTCAACCTCTTGACTCAGTCCGCTAAGGAGCTTAAGAAGTCGCTTGTGGAAAGAAAGACTTGCTATCAACCAAGTAAAATCTCCAGACTGTCCCAAAAAAAAAAACTATACAATCAAAGATTAATTTTTTTTTTGAAACTTTAGTGCAATCTCAACTGGAGTTTTTTACTGATCTTTTTTATGATGTTTTCAGCTTTGATGAGATTTTTAGTTGGTGTAATTTGGGGTCTGGTTCAGGCGTTATGCTAATTATCTAAGACAGTTGAAAAACCTGTTGGGCCAAGTTTTGCTATCCTGATTCAACCAGTTGCATTGAAACTCACCTTAGACCATTCTTTATTAAAAAATAAAATAAAAAGTAGGTATAAAGTGCTGCTTCTTGCAATATAACATAATTTATAACTTTATAATGTCGCAATGGCTAATAGATACATGCATCATTGGGAAATTCAATTCCAAACAGTCTTGTTGTCTCAGCTTTACTCCAGGTTTCAGCAGAAGGTAGAACCATAAAAACACCCTTGTTGAAAGTAAACTGAGACCTTTGAACACAACCAACGTTTCCTTTATTGCTCTTTGTTGAACACTGCTTTCTTCATTATGTTCCTCCCTGGCATCTTGGAGGCAGTGGGGAATAGGGGAAGGGTGAATTGTCCCGCCACATTAGAGCATTGTCCACACATTTGTTCCTCAACAGACTTGTAGACTGTTAGTTTCAGCAGTCAAATTCCCCAAATTTCCAGGAATTTCATGATTATTGTCCCCCTGAGAGCGAGTCCCTCATTTCACCCACAACATAATAATTTCTATTGCTTTCACTCAAAATAATATATTGATTAGCTCAATGCATGACAATACATTCCCTCTGATCTGTACAATATTCTTTGTTTGAAAAGGGTTTAATTCCCAAATGATGCTACACGCCTTATACATTTAGTTTCTTGAACCGTCAGGTGAAACTGGCCCAAGTGGTATTTTATCCTTTGTGTTCAACTGACAATATCTCCGCTTAGGGTCCATCAAATTGGATGGAATAAAAAGCGAGGATTTAGCTTAGGATCTTATCTAACAAATAAAGTCAAAATATCTGGCAAAAATGCACAGTTTATATTTTTAATAATTTTTAGTTTGATTGTATAGTTTTTTATTGGGACAGTCTGTATTGGTATTGAACCCGGTGAGCATCTTCCACCTGGAGCTGACTCCTCATGGGCTGAATGGCGATGTTTCAACAGTTATAGAACCAGAATCGGCCGATCTAAGGTTTCTTTGCATAAGTGGGCTACCTGGAAGCATAGCAGGACACTACCTGTGGTTGTGGAACAGAACCACAGGCAATGGAACATCTCTCTGCATGAAGGGTCAGACAGTTCTCACATGGAGGAAGCTGGCCAAGTTGTTCACGTCTTTGATGGGTGATCTAGTTCACGACATGTAAACTTTTGAAGTTTGTAAACATGGGATTTGAGGAGCTTTTAGTCCAGAACATTGCCTTTGCCAGGAAATGCACTGACAGTCACATCAATTACTGTATGTGAATGCATACCTTTGATATACCTTGTCCTGTTTTGAGTTCCACACTTCATAAACATATTGCAGCTAATGTCATTGTTGAAGGCCAGGCTGAGGATCAGTAAAACTGATTCAAACTTGGGTGCAGCATGTTTGGTGTGCAGAAAAAGGGGTGTGTTGGTCTCTCTTGCGAGCTTTTTAGAGCTGGTACTTCCTCGAGGCCAAATGCACAAATCTCTACAAGTGACATCTCTCTCTCTCTCTCTCTCTCAGTGCTGGGTCACTGGCTGATGAACTTCTTTGCAAACTTCGAAGAGTTCATGCTGTTAGTATGCAGCTAGATCACCCATCAAAGACGAGAGCAACTTGCGGTACTTCCTCCATGTGAGGACTGCCTAACCCTTCATGCAGAGGGGGCAAACTATATGATGCCGTAGAAGCCTCTCCAGACACTTCAAGCCCCAAAGGTCATGGATGGATTGTACGCCCAGATGGTAATTTGATCATCAAGTGGATGAATGGCAAACCTGCTGCAGGCGTTGTTTTAGAGTTCTTACCCTGCAATAATTGCCCAAGAGTGTGCAAATTGCCAGACTGTGTATGTATGGCTAATGGGATGTCCTGTACAGATTTGTGCAAGGTATCGACATGTCAAAACATGAAAGGTGAGGTCATTACATTAGCTTACATTGGACAGTTCTGATGATGATTATGGGGACGAGGAAGAGACAGACTATTAAAAGAGGCAAAATACAGAGGACTAGATTGGCAAATACTTGTAATGAGAACTTTGTGAATTGGTGAATAGTTATGTATAACATGTATAATGTGTTGGTAAAATAAACGTTATTTATAGCCAAAATATGCATACATCTCTAATTTATTGAAATAACTACTGAAACACATTGTAGTACAAGAATGGATCCTCAAATATTCTATATGCAAATTAAGTGCTTTAAAGCTATATATATAGACAAATTTATTCCGAGTGTAATACATTAACACTTAAAACGCTCATGATTCAAAGTGGCTACAATTCAAAAAGCAACGCAAGTACAGAAATGCTAATTTGTTATTTGGGTACAAATTAGGGGCAAAAATTGTTTTCAAAACACGCGAAAAATGGGAAAAAGACGGAAAATTCAAATGCGCCTTGGCTACATCAAAAATTTTGAAAACTTATTTTATGTTGATATTATGATAGAAAGACCAAATTACTATATTTTAACACAAAACCCGCAGTTTTAGGGAATCCTGTATTTTTTACGGGTGTTGCAAAATACACGTCATTTTCCCATAGTTTGTACAGTAACGGTTTGGCAACGTAACATGATGAAATTGTTTGTTTTCAGCCAAGAAGGTTAATTATTTTTATGTTACTAATAATTGTACTTACCTGTATGTGTGAACTTATATCAGCAAAAAAAATTTGCTTTGGTTTCTCCGGTGTCTATTTCTTATTTTAAAAATATCTGCAAATGCTTCCGTTGGGCCAAAAGGGGGGGGGGGGTTTCCATGGGACCCCACTACTTATCTCATTAACGCTTGGCCGATTTAATTATTTTGTATGAAAAGAAGCGCATTTTCAAAGTCAGACAATTACAAAAAATTTCGGCGGCAAAAATCGCAAGCGTAAAGCGGCCAGCGCGAAAACAAATTGGGGGTCCCTGGAACCCCCCCCCCCTTGGTCATTAAGTGTTAACATTGTTATACCTAGCGCGGATTTTTAAATAGCACATAGATTGTTCGTGTGTTAATATAATTCAGTTTTTCTTTGAAACCACTCGATAATGTGGTCAATAATTATTTAATAGTGTATATGTTTAATTATTCTTTGTACGGTTCTCCTTTAAAGATTATATATATAGACAAATTATTCGAGTGAATACATTACACGTAAAACGCTCATGATACAAAGTGGCTTACATTCAAAGCATGAAAGCACAAAATGCTCATTTGGCAATTGAAGATCTTTGGGTTATGCAATTAGATGCTGGAGGAAAATCATTCAAACAAATGAGTCCAAAACTGATTTTTTATGCATCATCACCGCACAACATGACTCGAATTGCAGACGCAAAGATAGATGGTGGAAGTTGAGATCGTTCCTTCATCCATATCAAGAACTTAGGTGTTCGCTTTGATTGGGCCAGACATGTGAGCATGTTAATTGTTGTAAATCAGTCCAACTTCTGTTATGGAATGGTTGAGAATACGAGATACATAACGGAGGACGCATGCTCAATGCCATGCGAGCTCGTGTACTCTCCCAAGTTAGATTATGCCAATGCTCTTCTGTCCTGTTGTAGGAAAAAAGATCTCATCAGACTCCCGCGCCTAAGAAAAGAGCTGCCGTATTATTTTGCAGTTCCCAAGAAACACCCGGCGTCACAATTATTAGACTCTCTACACGGCTACCAATTGACCAACGCATCCAATTCAAGGTTCTCTTATATATTTACAAGACACTGACGGTCCGCACTGTTTGTTCTTGAAGAATGTGTAAGCATGTATATATCATCTCGAGAAGGACTGTCGCTCATCACCAGATTGGAGCAGACTCACTATTCAAGATCTCATAAACACATGGTTAGGGATCCTTCAGTGTCTTCGGATCAAGAATCTGGAACACCTTACCAATATCCATAAGATCATCTCCAACCGTTGATATCTTCAAACGCAAAACTCTAAAAACTATATACCTGTTCTATGTTATTGCTGTTATTGTATACCTTTTTTTTTTATGTTTTGTTTGTTTTTTTTTTTTCCCCATGTATCACTGAAAAGCGCAATGATCATGTCTGGGTTGCGCTATATCAAGCGTCTTTTTATATATATATATTTTATTTGCCGAAATGGATGGATATGAATTCATTTTGGTTGTGTTTCCTCCTAACGCTGATCTTTCAAACTTCACTTCATCAAGGTAAGACTCCAACTGATTGGAAGTTTGGATCTGTTAGGCAACCTATCTTCAAGAAAGGAGAAAGACAACAAAGCATCTAACTTACCGCCCTATTCTCTTACCTCAGTATCTTGAATTAAATGGACACATCTTACATAGCTCATCATATCACAAACTCTTGAGGATAATCACATCTGTCAAATGCTCAATACGGTTTTCGCAAGCAACGATCATGTGAAACTCACTTATACGAACTATTCATGATTGGCCAAGGGCCTGAACACAAGCCACAAATTGAGGCAATCCCTGTTAGATTTTTCAAAGGCCTTTGATGTGGTTCCCCACAAGCGCCTTCTCCACAAACTGTCGTATTATGGGGGTCTCTGGTAACACTTTAGCTTGGATCAAAGACTTCCTGTCAGATCGCACCCAAAGCGTGTAATTGTGGAAGGACAAAGATAGGACAGTCAGCTGTGCACATTGGGTCCCAAAGGGGTCTGTCCTGAGGACCCCTGCTTTCTGGTGTTTATAGGACCTTCCAGAATGTGTGTCATCAAGCCACAAGGCTATTTGCAGATGACTCATTGTGTATCGTATCATCAAAAGTTCAGAAGACACCAGGCTTTACAGGATGTCTCAAACAACCTCCAAAAGGGGGAATTGGGAAGAGGCATGGGGTATGTCATTTAATCCTGATAAATGCGAAGTGCTGCGTATAACCAAAAACAGCGGCCTTCACATTGAGTCCAGCTACACACTTCATGGCCCCACCACCTTGCTCTGACATCAAATGCAGTACCTTGGCGTACAATTAGCTTCGACTTGTATGGAAGGAATTGTCCACTAACATCACAAAAAAGGGCAAATCGTACTCTTGGGTTTCTACGCCGAATGTGGGCCACTTGTCCCATAGAAGTTAAGACAAAATGCTATGAGACCTTCGTTCGACCAAGCTTACGAATATTCCTCTGATGCATGGGCACAACACACACACAGAAAGATCCAAAGATCGAGCTGTAAAGAGGACGTGCTGCCAGATTTGTCACCGGTGATTACCGTCGCACTAGCAGTGTCAACAGTATGCGAAGTATACACTCCAGTGGGAAACATACATCAAAGGAGAATAGATGTCAAGTACTTATGCTCTATAAGATTGTTACATATTTGTTGAACATCCACTGTTTTGACTACCTTACAATCAGAGTAGTCGCAACATGACTCTTTAAGAGGTCACAACCAGAACTACATTCAACCTATGCCAGATACTAGATTCAGTACTCCTTCTCCCTATGCCATCAAGATGGGAACAGTCTTCCTTCTTCACTCATTGCAGCCCCATCAGTGAGCTTTCGCAGGGTCACAGCATCCAGTTCTAATGGTTGAAGCAGGTTTTACTCGACACTTTGCCACTCGTATATATGTTTGTTTTCCACCCCTGGAACTTGACTTAGTTTCCAATCATGCTGATATTACATAGGGAGAAAATACATCTTTACTGAGGGATGACTCTACCATATGAAGAATGAAGATGAACACCTCATTTTAGCAGTTTTTACTATAATATTCTTATGAGTCAGATATGGCCGCAACTAGTCAAGGGACAGACATAGACGCCCAATTGCGATTGGTTGAATGTTAATATGGGGGGGGGGGCATGTTAGAAACAAATGATTTAAAATGTCAAAACATGCCATATTGGAGTCGGGGTTTTCGACGCACGGACACAATAATTCACGTAAGTAAACATTCTGTTCAGTAAGCTTTAAATGTTCACAGAAATATCTTCAAAGCCGACATTTGTTCTGCACGTCAAATTACGTCGGACGCGCAATTGATCGCCTTA
>JAMKCH010024091.1:0-64257 GCA_023653785.1 Ophioderma brevispina | reverse complement strand
CCATTCTCTGAAAATCTCTGAGTCAGCCTTTAATAGTATTATAAGGAAGGAAGTTAAAATGTGCGGGTAATTAACAAACATTTTTAGAATACTGTCAAAATTCCATCTTGCATCAAATTACAAGAAAAGTCTAAGAAAGCGGTTGAAATGAAGGTCTAGAGATAAGGTGACATGTCGTCAACGGCATGTCGTCAACGTCATCAGGCAAAAAAGCCAAGCACTGCCCGACCCTATGCGTGCGCACCCGCAGGGTTTGTGCTTATCAAATTCACACTCAATCAAAATGATAAGGTTAATGAATGATGTAGCTGTATTGGCATATTCTAATACAAAAAGCATTCTCCACATAAATTTGGCCTTTAGTGGGTTTCCATGTAGCTTTTGTGGACTCATGTAATATTGTCGAGGAGATTTTCTGAGGAAACTTAAATTAGGACAGCAAGGGACTGACAGCAAAACGTCCCTTCCGAAGTATGGGGGTATTATCTTGGTAAATTTGCCCAAGTCCAACTTAATCTTATTGCGCAAGCACATGCACATAAAAAAATCTATGCGTCACGCGTCATGTTATCAAGGTTGCATTTCCCCAATGTTCCGGTGTTTGATCGGCCGATTTTTCGACAATAATTTTGCGAAAACCAATTGATGGGGTAAAAATACATCCAAAGATTCCTACATTCCAAATATACAAAGAACCTTGCTGTGACATCTGTCAATCGTGCTTTAGAAAGGCGACATTTGAGCCAGAGTGACAGCATTTCGCATCGTAGAACTGTTGTTTTCACACTGTTAAAAATGTTCCTAATTTTACCAGACTTTACCTTTTAAATTACGGTAAACCCCAATTATTCAATAATCTTCACGCTTTATTACCTATACCTAACATAAAATTACAATTTGGAAGCAGAAAAATGTAAATAAACAGTGGCTAAAAATAATACTACATATTTTTTAAAAAAGTAGTATTTATACGCTGACCGTGATTATATTTTCCGTAATATTACGTTCTTTTGTAACTTACTTGTTTTTAATGTAAGAATACGAACTATGAAAATCGTTTTACCTATAAAATGTGTTAAATAACGTCATAAGTAACGTCATTAAAAAAATGCAAAATCTTATTTTCCCTATCATTTTTAAATTAGTTTTAAAAACTCTTTTCCTCCTTGTATTATATTTAGTAATTAGTTTAATTTGAAAAAAGTAGTACACACACTTAATATATATTTAATTTTAGCATCTGCTATCAGTAAAGCCATGTAGTGTAGTGGATAAGGTTTAGGACGTATAATCATAAGGCCCGTGTTCGAATCTATGTAAGGTACATGTATTAAGTTCATTCATATGATGATTAAGTAATTGGTGACATTATAGTGTGTACATTACCATATAAAACAAAGTATATAACTTGGTTTAAATCTTTTTTTCTTCACGTTTTCCCTTTGTTTATTGCCTTTTTTTCTCAAATTGTTTACCTGAAATATAACTTTTTACAACCACGTGGTAACGTAAATACAACGTTTGTATGATGCCATAGCTACAACGTTAATATTTGGTTAGAGGATTGTTATAACGTTTTAATTCTTAATATTGTTTAAACAAGTCAAAATCAACAATAACGTTGAAGCTGAGATTTTACGCCGTTATTTTACGTTCCATGCAATGGTTTCGTATTTTTACGGCTCCAGTTATTTTACGTTCTGCATGTAGTGAGTCCCAGCTGCCAGTCAAATGCCTGTTTTTTTACAGGTATATTTTTAACAGTGCACGTGAATTGCAAAGAACACAAATACTCGCACGCATCAAAATATACAAGAGGGCTTTCCAAATACGTCGATGTGCAATTAAAAAATGGGTGTCCCGAAAGTTATGATAATGACGTTCTTATGCTCATTATATTAATGTTTGGGCGCCTCGAATCTGGTTACGCCGTTTCAAGAAAATCCACCGGTTTAAGTTATAAACAGAAGTATTTTGTCGGTGCTTATTGTATGAATTGAAAGATGGGCACTTAGCTATCTAATGGAACCAAAATCATAGGTACGTATAAAAAAACAAATTCCCAGTGGAAAGTACAGTAATTTGTATATTGTGCTTTCAGGCTTCTTTGTCTTTCCTAAATTACCATGTTATTTGTTATTTTTCTTTAGTTGTTAAAAAGCTTTAAAATATAGAATGAATCATTAGATTCTGTTTCGTTTGGAATATAATAATACATTTTACTTTTGACATTTTGCGTTGCAGTAATACAAACTGTGGGAGGTCCATATCCTGCGCCGGCTCAAGGCGAACCACCCGCAACAAACGCAGCAGAAGGAGGACTTGATTACAGTCATGTCGCAACTGAAGTAATGGCAATTGTGTATGCCATACCGCTGAAGATGAAGACGATTGTGACTCGAAAACCAAGAATTTCTTTTTGGCTTCATAATTCCTGAGTCTGAAACTACCCCTGATGATGTTGTCGAAATTACTATCAATGACAACGATGGTAAGGGGAGTTTCCGTAACCTGACCCATCTGACACACTTTTTTCTAACACACTTATGAATTCGGAAACCTTTCACGGAATAAAGCATATGTTTATTCCGTTAGAAGTTTCCGAATTCATAACTTTGTCAGAAAAAGTGTGTCAGATGGGTCAGGTTACGGAACTCCCGAATGGTAAGTTACAATGCGAACCCTCCTGCCCAAAATAACAGCCGGGGAAAATACTAGTTATTGTCAGGCAAAAGTTTGGAAAATGATTCCGACGTGTTTTTTTTCTCAGTTATCAAACTGTATAAAGCTGCAAGCACACAACAATATACACACCCTTCCAACACACAATGTGAAAACTTCAGAGAGATAAGAAACCTTCCGAGGCACTATACTAAAGTACGTACCCGTAACAGGCGAATTTTTAATAACTTAGTTTGTTCATAACATCAACAGACGAGTCCTTAAAAAGGACAATCTTCTGCATTTTAGTGCACAATTTGTGAAATGAAACAACTAATTGAGTTTTGTAACACTATATTGTAATGAATACTATGCAAGGCATCAATCATAATGATCAACCTTTATTGTGAAACAAAAGACATTCAGTTTCATGTTACTTTTTCTGATACATCTGGTATTATTTTGAAGTAGAAATCGCATTGCATGGAACACCAAGCTTCAGGTTACCATACTTCCCTTTTAAAGGGAACTTCTTATGAGTGCAAAGGCCAAATCACTATTGTGTAGTAATATCTGTCATACATTGCTGTACAAAAGTTGTGCCTTTTTACCACACATGAAATATTAGTCTGCTTAATGAAATAGTTCCATGCTATCAGTGTTAAAATATACATACAAAATGTAATTCTGTACCACAATTGTATATTATAACATTGTAAGTATTATTTTGGATATAAATTGGCTATAGAAGTCATTCTACAGTTTAATTTGTCAAGCAAAATTTTGCAATCTGACCCAACCAATCAGAAAAACTGTTACATAGCTACCTTTAGGTTAGGACTAGTCTCATTTAGTGCAAGCAGGGAATGTCACTATCACTAGTGGTGCAAGTAGGGTATGTATATCACTGACATCACTGACCATGGCCATGCATGGAAATATGAGACTCTTGAACTCAACAGCCATCTCAGTAACAGCTGAGAAGTGTAAACAATGGATGGGCTGTATACTCACAATAAGAACTGAGTACCACTGCATGAGGGTTTGGTCAATTCAGGATTAATCTTCTGCTTGGCAGAAGAAAAAGGTCTTAGATTTCACTGGAGTATTGGGGTAAAATATGATCTTTCCTATGATTCCAAAATCTCAATTTTGATGAAGTAAAGTGGGAGAGGGGATTGTTCACTTGTATGAACCGACGGAACAGGTTATGTATAGACATGTACATGACGCTATTTCCAGGCTATTTCATATTGGAAGGGTGTTTCTAGCAGTCAATTATAATATCGGGGATACCAGATAATAAATTCTAATTAAAAAAAAAAAAAAAAAAAAAAAAAAACATAAGTGTGTCAGAATAAAGTGTGTCAGATGGGTCAGGTTACGGAAACTCCCGATGGTAAGTTACATGCGACACATCCTGCCCAAATATACAGCCTGGAAAATACTAGTTATTGTCAGGCAAAAGTTTGGAAAATGATTCCGACGTGTTTTTTCCAGTTATTCAAACTGTATAAAGCCTGCAAGCAAACACACACATATACACACACTTCCCACACACAATGTGAAAACTTCCGAGAGCATAAAGTAAAACCTTTCCGCGAGCACTATACGAAAGTACGTGCCGTAACCAGGCCGAATTTTTAATACTTAGTTTGATTCATAACTCAAACAAGACGAGTCCTTAAAAAGGACAATCTTCTGCATTTTAGTGCACAATTTGTGAAATGAAACAACTAATTGAGTTTTGTAACACTATATTGTAATGAATACTATGCAAGGCATCAATCATAATGATCAACCTTTATTTTGTAAACAAAGACTTCAGTTTCATGTTACTTTTTCTGTTAAGTAGAAATTGCTTGCATGGACACAACCAAGCTTCAGGTTACCATACTTCCCTTTTAAAGGGAACTTCTTATGAGTGCAAAGGCCAAATCACTATTGTGTAGTAATATCTGTCATACATTGCTGTACAAAAGTTGTGCCTTTTTACCACACATGAAATATTAGTCTGCTTAATGAAATAGTTCCATGCTATCAGTGTTAAAATATCAGCAAAATGGTAATTCTGTACCACAATTGTATATTATAACATTGTAAGTATTATTTTGGATATAAATTGGCTATAGAAGTCATTCTACAGTTTAATTTGTCAAGCAAAATTTTGCAATCTGACCCAACCAATCAGAAAAACTGTTACATAGCTACCTTTAGGTTAGGACTAGTCTCATTTAGTGCAAGCAGGGAATGTCACTATCACTAGTGGTGCAAGTAGGGTATGTAATATCACTGACCATGGGTGCCATTGCATGGAAATATGAGACTCTTGAACTCAACAGCCATCTCAGTAACAGCTGAGAAGTGTAAACAATGGATGGGCTGTATACTCACAATAAGAACTGAGTACCACTGCATGAGGGTTTGGTCAATTCAGGATTAATCTTCTGCTTGGCAGAAGAAAAAGGTCTTAGATTTCACTGGAGTATTGGGGTAAAATATGATCTTTCCTATGATTCCAAAATCTCAATTTTGATGAAGTAAAGTGGGAGAGGGGATTGTTCACTTGTATGAACCGACGGAACAGGTTATGTATAGACATGTACATGACGCTATTTCCAGGCTATTTCATATTGGAAGGTGTTTCTAGCAGTCAATTATAATATCGGGGATACCAGATAATAAATTCTAATTAAAAAAAAAAAAAAAAAAAAAAAAAAACATAAGTGTGTCAGAATAAAGTGTGTCAGATGGGTCAGGTTACGGAAACTCCCGATGGTAAGTTACATGCGACACATCCTGCCCAAATATACAGCCTGGAAAATACTAGTTATTGTCAGGCAAAAGTTTGGAAAATGATTCCGACGTGTTTTTTTTTCAGTTATTCAAACTGTATAAAGCCTGCAAGCAAACACACACATATACACACACTTCCCACACACAATGTGAAAACTTCCGCGAGCACTATACGAAAGTACGTGCCGTAAACAGGCCGAATTTTTAATACTTAGTTTGTTCATAACATCAAAAAAGGTCTTAGATTTCACTGGAGTATTGGGGTAAAATATGATCTTTCCTATGATTCCAAAATCTCAATTTTGATGAAGTAAAGTGGGAGAGGGGATTGTTCACTTGTATGAACCGACGGAACAGGTTATGTATAGACATGTACATGACGCTATTTCCAGGCTATTTCATATTGGAAGGTGTTTCTAGCAGTCACATTCTAATATCGGGGATCCCAGATCATAAATTCTAATTAACAAAAATCTTTTTTGCGACACGGAGAGAATAGGAGTTGGTATCCTTTAGTAGCAATTAAACAATGTCAAAACTCGGCAAAAAATATTCGAAAATTGGAAAATTGGGGACGCTCGTCAAAAATTCGCTATTATCATTTAACTCTAGTAAAAACGAGTCTTCGGGTTCAATCATACTGTTGTTGGTTTTCTTTCGGGTTACGGCAATGTTTAATGAAAATCTGTATAACATCTATTTTATTCACAGAAATCCACTCTCCCATAAATTTAAAGAATTAGACAAAACCCAACAAAATTAAAAAAGGTATTTGACTCCGGAAATAGGAACATAAATAAGCGCCCTTTTTGACGTATACGCCTTTGCTTTTCTAACATAAACCTAATTTGATCAAAAAACAGATGCAAGAGGAGTACGCTACTCGGCTGGTAACCGCAAAAAGCCACCATTTGCTTTAAAAATTTCACAATTTTGCCATGTATTTTACCAGGTTTTGTCGTTTAATTTTGCAAATATACAGGTCAAAAAGTATCGTTTGTTTTGAAATGTGTCCAAAGGATTTTCAGTGTGTTTGCTGTGTTAATATACTTGTCCGACAATACATCTAGTTCTTTCCATAGACGAATACTATCTCGAAAATGAATATTACGAAGTCAAACGAAGACGACGGATCAGTAACGTTTCATGTTTGTCGCAGGAGTGAAGGTGCTCTCGCCGAACGTGAAATATGAAATATTTGAATTTGTAAACAGTTATTTTTTAAATGTAATATTGTAGTTTTTTTGATACTGAGGTTTATTCCTTTAGACGACAGCAATATTGTGCTTTGCCTTAAGGAAAAAGGCACTGTTATTGTATAGCCCTCTTGATTTAATGGATTATTGAGGTTTTATTTACTATGTGTACATCTGACTGCAGATCTAACGAACCTTCATGTCCCATTAATTAAATTTGCCGATGATACAGCTATGAGTGGTTTGATTAAATGTGATGATGATTCTATCTACAAACAGCAGCTTGCAAAGTTTGTCCAACTATTGCTGCAATTTTCTTGAATTAAACGGTTCTAAGACAAAGGAAATGATAATTGACTTTAGGACTTTGAGTTCGATTCCCAGTCCCATCGTCTTGAAAGGCAGTGTTATCGAGCGAGGTGTCATATATAAAAGATCTGGCATCATAATAGATGAGAAACTTGCATGACATAATCTCATAGACTCACTCCTCAAAAACTTAACGTCAGAATGTATTGTTTTAGGAAGCTGAACTACTTCCATGTAGATAGACGAATTCTTGTTTCATTTCTATGAATCCGTCGTCGCTAGGTGGGAAGTACTGCTTGCTTATGCTGGGGAGGGACGTGCTAAGGGGATAAAGAAAAAATGCTCGGATTGTTAACCACAAGCAGGAACGATTATCGGTGACCCAAGACAGACCTCGAAGCGGCCTATGCTGATCTGTTGCTTAAAAAGCTGATGGATGTGATTGGTGACTGTGTATCCTCTCAACGATCGTCTAGCAGCTCAGCTTATTTCGAGATCTGGTATGCTTAGGACATCATATACACTACTAGAATTTTTCATTATACCATTAAAGGGGCGTGTTCGATCGTCTTTGGGACCCCCGATTTACCGGAAGTCGTATCGATTTTTGATATCAGATGAAGAAGGCCGTATGTTTCTCATTGTCGTCCGGAAATTTGAGCCCGAGAACCATTGCATTCCAAAGATATAAACAAAAAACCGCCGTTTAGTGGTTAACCACTTTTGTGCACTGACAGTATTGAATCGGGCTTGCAACATGATTATGCGTTCCATCAAAACCTGCAAGTTTGTTTCCCACGTACTTGATGGGGTGTATTGTGCAAGTGCCAGGCTTCATATCAAGTAAAGAACACAATACACATAAATCGGAACAAGCCACTTTAAGTACTAAAAATCTCAGGGAGGAAAAATACTGAAACATTACTGGCAGCAATTCTGCCAAAAAACCCCGTAAAAAATATAGCTTTTACAGGTTTTCATTCAAATTTACTGTATATTTACAGTTTGATGTAATACATTTTACAAACCAACTGTAAATTTTACAGTATTGCACCGTAAAAAATGGTTGGATAGGCCTACGAAGTTAGGAGTGGTCGTCAGTGTTTTTATTTCTCCACACATTCACAATCCCTGTATAACTCACCAAATGTATATGTTTATGAAACGTTTTGATTAAATTAATTTTCAGTATACTGTAAATTTTACGGTAATTTGTTGGCAGAATTGCTGCCAGTATTTTACGTAAAAAATTTACGTTTTTTACAGTGTACTGGCTGTTTCATTGAATTAATTTACTCACTTAACCCTTCAAACAAAACCTTTTTAATAGCCCAAATCAAGAAGCTCCGGGGCTCCGCCCCTGCACTCCGGCCAGGGGCTCTGCTCATGCACCGCATACAGGGAGTTGGTGCTAGCTATAATGTGTATAGTCCCACTTCGGCGGTACAAGCTTATACTGCACGCATCAGTGAGCAAAGTTAGAAAACCAGTCTTTTCTTTGAAAAAATTGGTTTACCATTTTACCCCTCAAAAAGTGGTAATCTTGAAGGTTCTGAATAGCTGAAATCCAAGAGCTTCCGGGGGCTTAGCCCCTGGACACCCAGAAGAGCTCCGCTCCTGCACCACACCCATTAAAGACATTGGCGCTCGCTATGTGCACTTCTCTTTGTCGTACAGCTTATACATGTATACTGCCCATCTCAGTTAGCAAAGTTAGAAACCAGTCTTTACTCGGTCTTTACTTTGAACCAATTCAAACCGGGTCATTTTTGAAGGTTCTGAATATCTAAATCTGAAGAGCTTCATGGGGCTCCGCCCCCTGGACCCCCCCGGCAGGGCGCGTCTTGGCCCCTGACCCCGCCAGGGGCCCTATAGCGGGCCACTGTACCCCACCCATTCAGGGCGTTCCGGTTTGCGCCCGGTTTTTGTTAAGGCACTTGCGGTGTGCAGTTCAAACAATCAGAAAAAAGGTGTGTAAGAGCATTTACTTAGGACAATTTACAACGGCCCTTATACGTAGGCCGAAACCGTGCGCGTTAGTTGTATTGTTTTATTCACTCACTACGCTTCAAAGGATTCTTGCAGCACATAACATTTCCTTCACTTTACCCCCACCCCCCCTGAACAAAATGTCCCTCGAACGGCCCTGACGTGACTTGACTTTATTCTGTTAAGAAGAAAGCAATACCTGGCTTTGCGTTAAAGGGCTTAGCAATTGATCATATATCTCGCTATATAACAGTAACTGTATATGAAATGGTATACCCAACAATAGCAATTTCCAGAGCACCTGTTTAACTAAAGTTATATCTCGGGTCCCTGTTTTAGGGACAAGCCATCCACTGCGTGCAACCTTTAATGACATGAGATCAACCTAATTGGCTTGATTCTGCATTCTGTTTATTATAGCCCATTTCAATAGGAACATTTTGGTTGTGTAATGACCGACGCGTAGCCTCGCCTGCTTGAGCTCTGTTGGCAGTCTTGCTAGCACAGGTGTCTTAACCTTGTTCGACGTCGTCTTGGCGAGTTGTCGGAGTCGTTGCTTTTTCAAAAAGCGTTGTTGGTCATACATTGGGTGCTTTTGGTTTTGCCTAGGTAACACTAACGAGACACTGGCATTTGAAAAAATAGTACGCCCTCAAGATTTTTCAAAATCGATATTTTGCATGGTTGTAAAGATTGTTATATACAAAAAGCCCTCACCTGTAAATGGATTAAGACCAAATCAGCTTCCTAAGGGTAAAACAAACCGATTTTATAATTTAAACGTCGCGGCGACGTTAAATTGCAGCAGACGACGAAAATGGCCGTTTAACACAAGAACACGCACTCCGTAATCCGTAGGCATGTTTCACGCTATGTACAGTGTTTGACCGGTCTATACCTTTGTGTTAATATCAGTGAGTACGAGTCAAAAATATTATGTAATATACACATTTGTTGATTAAAGTTATGGAAAACTTAAAAGTTGTCTTTTTAGCCTATACAAATTCCCTGGATGTCTTTATCCTCCTATCAATGTCCCTATCTGTTTTGGGGTATGTTATTTTATGTGTAAAAATATAGCTATGTTCTGCCAATGGCCTAGACTATCATTTGAGAGCAAATTAAAGAACCATTTGATATTTTGTTGAAAAATGTGCCTGTGCCGGTTTTAATTCTTTCACTTTGTTCAATGAAAAACCTTGTACCATTTTTTTTCTTGATTTTTTGTTTTGCGTTATTTTGGTATCCCTCTCAATTTAATGTGATTTGAGGTTATCGTTAAGAAGAATGTCAAATATCTAGGTATTAACAATATACAGTCGAGTACGCTTCTCGTTTAGAAGGTTGTACTCCATTATAGTGAAAAGCAAAAAAATGTGTCCACGTTTTTTTTTGTTTTGCTTTTTGGATAACTCGTTGATTTAAGTGCTATGAGTGTTCATTTTCATAGTAGTTCAGAGGCGGTCTTATACTTTGTGGTACCAACTTTTAGCAAGCAAAGATCCGCACCCCCCACCCACTGCCGGACCCAGACCATTCTCCTTTTTTCGGACGATAACTCGGTTATGATTTCTTTGGCAGAAAAGATAATACTGTTTTAAGGCCAAACTAGAAAAAAACATTTTGTAAAAAAAACAGGTCTTTGGAAAAAAAAGGTTAATGGCTTCTTTGCCAGAGTAGGGCAGCTTTGTTTTAGTTTCATGGGATATTGCCCTTATCCTGGCAAAGTATTCATATAATTTTGGAATTTTTATGACCGACTTTAGCGAGTTTGCTATCAGTCTGAAGTCTAAATGAATGAAATTTATTAGGTAATGAATAGTTAGGTCTCGTTCCCTTACGCACGTACACTCACTAACACGTCTGGAGGATTAGATAAGACGGTGTCTCTGATTGGTTGAAATTATGCTCAGGATCTTTAGAAAGTAATGGTGGAGTTTACTCAACTACGTAAGATGAGTCACCTACAAGTAGTCATCCAAGAGCCCCCGATTTAATTGACCGCTGATTTCAAAATCATATCTTAATGCCTTTGTACGAAAACAGTGTTAAAGGCCCCTGTCACATATTAAAGGGCACTGTCATTGATCCTCTCAAAAGAGTCAAAATCATCACCAATTGCAGTAATAGTATAAAGTGGAAGGATTGCGTATGTAGACTCGCGTCCGTTTTTTTGTTCAAATGCATCTTTTTTTTTTTTTTCTCGATTTTCTGTATGGCAAATCACTGATAGTGCCTATAACCAGGATATGTATTTTAGTGTTTAGTGTTTGTAAATACCCTTGAAACGTACTTTTTTAATCCGTTATTAGTGAGCAACCAATATATACATAAGTTCAAGGCCTTCCAATGTCGGCAAGGATGTCGTTAGCCGTTCCTCTCCATACACATGTAGGATTCCTACCTACTCACCGATTGAATAACGTACGACTAGCGGAACGATTACGTTCAATCGCGCAGCCAACGTACGACAACCATTGGAAGTTCGTTGGAAGTTTTGTGCATGCTCAAAAACATTTCAACGTACTCGCCGTATATTAACGATTACCACCTTACGAATAACAAACTCAGCGGATCTTAAACGATCATAAAACGAACACCGTCGGCTGTATCGCCCAAAACTGGCTTCTTTTACGTGAGTGTGACACGGGGCTTATTATAGTCTTGAGCCGAAACCCACTATTTCATCTCGACCTAAAGGTAGCGTCCGCCCTATTTTTATTGGCTGTTCCACTACTGACGACTTACTGATGTCAAAACTGACGGGTGCAAATGGCACACTGAGCATTTGAAATATCAAGGGAGGGTGGCCAAGACAGGGGGGGAAACAAGGGATGGCCCCATCACATATTTTAGCAATATCTCAGCTTCTGGACGTAGATATGATGATGATTCTAGTATTGTTTTTTTGGAGTCGAAGAATTCGGCATTTTGTACTTTGTAAACAACACTGCCGTTTCCTTTCACCGGAAAACTAAGATGGCCGCGACTAGTTTGGCACCACAACATATGATTCGCTCTATCTCGGCTTCTGAAGCAGATGATGAGACTAGTATTCTTTAGTATCTAGGCGTTTTTAAATGTTTTTAGAGTTTCGCCACTCATTCAAAACTTATCCATACACTGATGTAAGCTTAGGAGTGCATCTACTGTTGTGAGCTCACGATCTTCATACCCAACGAAGTCAACTTGGCTATTCCATCCAAAGAAGAGATACGATACCAAGGATTAATAAGCCAATGTCATCATCCTCAAAAAGTCTTGTATTTGCCAACAAAGGAATGAGAATATCACCTTCATTATGAAGACCACCGATATGGTTTCACAATTCTATGTTGAAAAGCATCTTACCTGTCCTCTCTGTATGGAAGGTCTATACTTTCCATGCGTGCCAGCAATGTTGCCCAAAGCAGCCAAAGAAACTGCAGATATAGTACCACACACTCTGGCCGATCAGGCCTTTCTGGACGCAACACGTACATATTTTGGAGGAAACTGAAAGCAACAATCCCAAAGTGCTTCTAAAGGGTTAGTTTGGCAAAACCGGTGTGGTTTAAAGCATGGAAGTCATGGCTCGTTAACTAAGGTAGCAGGCCCATTTCGCAGCGATTGGATTATATGTAATGAAGACTTGAATGTTAGACAACATCATTAATTCGTTGATGTTAACAACTAGCGGAAGACACTTACGCCCTTCATCATATCACTTCAGGACTGATATATAGCTAATCATATGTGTAGGGGCACTGTGGGCAGCCATCTTGGCCGTGATGAGCAGTTTGGCTAGTGGAAAAGCGCAGGACTCGTGATCATTAGACCGTACAAATCGTGAGGTCAAGCCCACTATGGTCAAACGTGTTGTGTCCCTGTGCAAGATAATTAATCTTGTGGCCTCGTCGACCCAAGCGAAATCTGGGGAGCTTATGGTGAATATTACCAATGGTAAGTGCTGATAGCTTTTGCGCTTGAAAGGGCATGTCTTTGGCACGCCACCTAGACTGAAGCTAACTGTTGTTGACGATTTCCTGGGCCGCTTTGAGCCGGGTTTATGGGGATGAGCACTATATAAAAAAAACTGCTTACTTATTATTTATCACATTATGGATTCTGGGTAAACGAAGACTCCAGTGCTTTAGAGAAGTACAGATTTGAATTCTTTAAACCAAAAAATCTATACAAAGATACTGGTCTCATATCTGCTTTAGAAGCTGAGATATAGCTTATCATATCATTTTGGCGGCCATCTTGGAGTTCGGGTAATATAAACGAAAACTTTAGTACTCTGAAGAACAAATTTGACTTCTTTAACCCCATAACCTATACAAAGATACTACACTCGTCATCATATCTTCTCCGAAGCAGAGCTATTTCTAGTTATGTGTTGTGGCGGCCATATTTGTCAAACATCTTGGATATTTCAAAATGCCCAAGGATGCCAGATTTCTGGCACCCGTCAGTTTCGGAATCAGTAGGTCATTAGGAAGCAGAAGCAGCCAAAATATTGTTCGGACGCTACTTTGGGGGTTTCAGCTTCGGCACGTTGTTTTCCGTTTATCATATACGTTAATATGTGACAGGACCTTGACATGTCGTAGCATGCATTGATTTCAGCACTGACTTGGATTTAATTTGAGTGAAACTGCACGTTATAAACATGCCTGGTTATAAACATGTAATGGTAAGCTCACTTAAAGCAGGCATTCACAGTAGTCCTTTTGACGACCACGGCTCCTGGCGTACTAAAATGGCTCACTAAGCAGAGATCGAATCGAAGGCCAAAATCGAAGGCCGCCAGACTGTTGGTTGAGTGTTCGCAGTGCGCTTGCCCCGTGGCCCACCCACCAAGTACTGGGAACGAGACTAATGAATAATGCATTTTCACCATAACACTGATTATGCTGCTATTATTATTATGCTATTATTATTATTATTATTATTATTATTATCATTATCGTCACCATCATCATAATCACCATCATTATCGTAATATTATGGTGACCATTCTATTGGTCGCCTTGATTTTCATTCTTATGTTGATATAATATTGCACGGGACGGTAGCCAGGATTTCTTTTTCCGAGTAGAAGCGAATTTCATAAACACATATCCCTTTTCCCCAAATGTGAACCTTTCAACAGCTTAGATGAACTGGTAAAAGTGAACGTTTTATCAAAATTTCGACTTTTGTTTGAGAACACATCGCTATACTCGCTAAAACCATTGTTGGACCTTTTAGCCCTGGAGCTAGCACACATTTGTAACACATCTCAAGTACAAAAGGTTTGAGCGATTAAATATGTAGACAGCCTGACAGGAACCCCTGAAACGCGATTCTTAAGTGCCGCAAGTGGTGCCTTAAGGAGAGGGGGCCAAAACAAAGTTTGTACAGGGGTCAAATTTTTAAATGGATCCAATCATGTTGAAAAGCACACCATGTTATGTGTCTAACCATAAGGATTCAGAAAAGGTATAGTTTGTAATATGTACAGCCTAAAGTTTCAGAGTTAGAGGCTAAAAACAGCAAAAATCAATAAAAAGGGTCAATTTCAGTTGTACAGGGGTCAAATTTTTAAATTGCTCCGATTTGGATAAAAAATGGTGCAAATTATTGGTGGAGCTCATAGGATTAAAATAAGGAATAGTTTTGAGTGTCTCAAATGCTTGCTTAAGAGAGTAGGGGGGTAACAAGATCAAGCCCCATTGAATGCAATGGACGTTGACCTTCTGTGCCCCCTACATCGGAAACTAAGCATTTAAGACTGTTAAAACTATTCCTTATTTTAACCCTATGAACTCCACCAATAATTTGCACCATTTTTTATCCAAATCGGAGCAACTTTAAAATTTGACCCCTGTACAATTGAAATTGACCCTTATTATTGATTTTTGCTGTTTTTAGCCTATAAATCTGAAACTTTAGGCTGTACATATTACAAACTATACCTTTTCTGAATCCTTATGGTTAGACACATAACATGGTGTGCTTTTCAACATGATTGGATCAATTTAAAAAATTGACCCCTGTACAAACTTTGTTTTGGCCCCCTCTCCTTAAGGCACCACTTGCGGCACTTAAGAATCGCGTTTCAGGGGTTCCTGTCAGTCCCTCAACATATTTAATCACTCAAATCTTTTGTACTTGAGATGTGTTACAAATATGTGCTAGCTCCCGGGTTATTTTGCTTGAGGACAACAACCCCTACACCTATACTGCCATTTGTTTCTACTGTCCATTCAATTAGCTTAGACCCTCGGTTTTTAATTGATATTAGGGAAGGTATTGGTGTCGGGAAAAAATCGTGAAAGAAAAGTTGGTATTCATCTAATTACCCAACAAGATTTTGAAGGTGCATGCTGAATAGTATTCAGGAATGTTCCATTTATAAGATAGATGTGTAAAACGTTGCATCCCTCTTTGACAGAAGAAGACATTGATCGAATCATGAACACTGCTTGTAATGTATAAATAGTGTGTATTTTATTCCCGGGATTTTATTCCTGGGCAAAAATTTCAAAGAAATATATACAAATACAATACATGCTTTGTATTATGTCCTTTTAAGAGAAGATCACACAATATGTGCAGGTCACTGTCCGACCAAGGTCTTCTGGTCCGCCGGTATTGATCGCAGTGGGTATCGCTACATCGATAGTCGCTTCCTACTTCCAAAGTAAAATACCAAAGGCCACAACTTTGAGGAAAAAAGGGTCAAATTTCAATAGATTTGTAGGTAAAATTCCATCCATATGTTTTGAAATTTAAAAATCCTGGTTATTTCGTGAATACAAACTTTTCTTTCATGATTTTCCCTCTACCTTTTCTAATATTAATTAAAACCCGAGGGTCGAAGCTAATTGAATGGACAGTAATTTAACTTTCCTGCCTTTATTTATGGTTAATTCTTGGTATTCTCTTCAATCAGCCTACTCTACATGCGACATGTCGGCAGTGTCGGGAGATTCGGGAGATTTCACTTCCGGTACCGGCACTATTAACTTCGAAGCTGATAATTCAGATTGTATTAGTGAAACAATTGCCATAAGCGAAGATGAAGTTGATGAAGATGATGAAGTTTTTGGTATTAACATCGCTTATGACGATCCAGTTTCTGTAGGATGCACAGGAAGAGTAATTGAGCCCAGCAAAGCTTTAGTTACAATCCACAACGTAGAAGCGGGGCCGGGTAGGTGTATATTATTCTCTTTTTTCTATGGGTTTAAAATCGACTTTGTTTACGAAATGTGAAGTTTTATTTTGTTCCGTTTACCATTTTTTCGTTGCTGTTGTTTTACGTTTCAGAATTTTTATTTTTGTTGTGTATTGCTTTAGACTGCCAGTGTCTCTTTATAAAATAGTTACACATTTCAAAATAGCTGTTCAAAATAACCGTTCCTATTGTTTAATACGAAATCTCACAGAGCCAATTGTATTTAGTTTCGAGTTCTATGATTATGCCGTCACCGAACCTGCGAGTGGAACTTCTCAGATCCTGATCAAAGTGATAAGAAGTGGTGATGATACAGCAGAAGAAACTGTAGGTAAGTGAACTATTTAAAGGCACTATCAGTGGTCTGCCCGAAAGAGTCAAAATATTTGAAATTTGCAGAAATAGCTTAAAAGTGTAGGATATGTATGTAGAATTCTCATAAGTTACGTGTTGCAGCAAGTGTCTGTAGGGACAGTAATGACTAAAATATCCGATTATGTCGTTATTAGGCTGGTTTTGGTCGTATCACTTGTAAAGGGTATGATAGGACACCTATACTTGTTACAATGCAAAAATCTAATTTTTAATGATTTTTTTTCAATTTTTTGTTTTAGAAAATCACTGATAGTGCCTTTAACCACTTAGCAAAACCAACGAATATTTCATTATCCTCATCATATCTTTAGTAAATTTTGATTTCATGTGTCAAAATTTAATAATTGAAAAAAAATGTCACTGATGACGTCATATCAATTTTCTTAAGTAATTAATATCTTTTATTTGAAAAAAAATATCAAAAATCCACACATACATTTTGTTAATAAGCTTTAAAACTCTATGTAGTGAAGATTGCAGCTTTAGAACTGTAAAAATAAACTGTTCCGGGGTGAAATGTTAAAACCCAATGTATTTTTTTTAAAAGTTGCATTGCATTGTGGGAAATTATGACGTATGTACGTACTTGTACGTGTACGTACTTGTACGCTTTCTTCTGGACTCTATAAGAAACTTAATCAGTGCTGTTCAGTGTTCATTGCACATATTCACACATTCATTCGATGTCCGTAGCTATGACAGCAGTCAGCCAATCACTAATTGCTCCATTGTTAACTGACGTCCTTTACTTTGGAGTCAAAACACCCAATGGGACGTCTGGAAGGTCGCGTGAGGCCCGCCTCTCAAGGACAGCGTAATGCCTCTCTTTGGTTTATATTATAAAAATTAGATGAAAGAGAGGTGACTTGCCATTTGGTCTAATACCAATTGGTCTAATGACTATTTTGTCTGACTCCAATTGGTCTAATGGCCAATTTGTCTAACTCCTATTGGCCTAATACTATTTAGTCTAATAACCATTTAGGCTAATAACCATTATTCTAATAGCGATCAGGGCGGATCCAGGATTTCTCAATAGAGGGACGCAAATTTTCCCATATTTTTTGAGCTTCGAAGCAAGCTCCTACATAAATCGCCCAGAAACTCTGTTAGTTAGTGTGTTCGTTCGTTCGTTCGTTACGGTAACATTAAAATGATGTATTCATTAATGCTCAGTTTACAGCTGTCCCGGTAATTTCCAATCGGCACGAACACGCTTATTTTCGCTGATTATATAACCAATACACAAAAAAACAAAACAAAAACAAAACAGCCAGTTGGTAGACGCTGTTTCGGACCTACCAAGCTTCAAGGTCAAAGTTCCTAATTAATACCCGCGGTATTAATAAAATATTAGAATTGTGCAATATTACTGTGATAAAAACATCACACTCGTCGTAGCAATTCATACCGCCATATTGGAAAATTGATTCTATCTTAACAACGATAAACTTTCTGAACAAAACACATACCTGACGATGTAAGGATCATTTTATAAGCGAGGGTCGCCAGGCGAAATCGACGACAAAGTGCTTTGTTCATGATGTTATGTTTACGTATGCTGGACACTTCGGTGGCAGGTCAATTCGGCAACAAACCAATTCGGCGACCCCAATTCGGCAACAAGCTAATTCGGCGGCAACATTTTATATGGGGAATCTTTTGCACGTGTGAGCTCGCGATACGAAAATATTGCTTGTTATTTTCTGTTCGTCTTGTGTACAATTTTGGTGTATTATAGTAATTTTACACAATAGTGTTAGCCTCTTTACCAGTCGTTCTTGTAATAAAAGATACCAGTGAATTCTAACTTTTGATACCAAAGGGATACAGACTTATTGCTTATGATATTCCTCTTTCCTTGTGTACAATTTTGGTTATTGTAGTAATTTTACGAAAGGGATTTTAATCATTTACCCTATTAAATCTTAGGGCTAAATGATGTTTTGCTTGGATGTTATGAGCAAAATCTGCGAAAATGTGACCCATTTTGGTCGACCAATATTAATTTTGAACTCCCACAACCTCACATGCTATTGGTTCATTCGCAGCTTCCGAGACATTCTCGGTCTTGTTTCTAGTCGGTTCCAAATTCTGAGGGGAGGGGAAACATACTGCGTCCTGTGGGCGCCATGCGCAAAGCTAGATCTACACGGCGCCCGACGCTCTGTACCGTCATTCTCAAAGATCTACAGGGCGCCCTATGCGTTTACGTAAAAAAAATAATTTCTTATAGATCTATGCGGCGCCCGGCGCCCTGTGCTCTGCAAAAAATCCGCCCCTGGCCATGTAGTCTAATATTCATCTGGCTAAAACTCACAACGTCTAATATCCATATAGTCTATAACCGAATTGATCTAATGCCAATTGATCTAATACCCAACTGGTCTAATATTCTATTTGGTCTAATACCCATTTGGTCTGATATCCATCTAGTCTAATATCCATCTCGTCTAATATTTAAATCGCTGCTTAAAATCAATTACATGATATAAGACCAAATGGGTATTATTAGACCATGTAGATATTAGACCAGGTGAACATTAGACCAAATGGATATTAGACCAAATGGATATTAGACCAAATGGATATTAGACCAAATGGACATTAGACCAAATGAGTATTACACCAAATGGATATTAGAACAGATGGGTATTAGACCAGATGGCTATAAGACCAATTGGGTATTAGACCAAATGGCTATTAGACCAAATGGATATTAGACAAGATGGATATTAGACCAAATGGGAATTAAACCAAATGGTGTTTGTGGTTATTAGACCAAATGGTAGTAAACAAAATGGGCATTAGACTAGATGGGCATTAGACCAAATAGATATTAGACATTCTGGTTGTTAGATAAATTGGATGTTAGACTAAATGGTTATAAGACAAATTGGTTTTTGACAATGTGGGTTTAGACGAATTGAAGTTAGACCAAATGGCTATTAGACCAAATGGGATTAGACCAAATGGCAATCAAGATCCTTGAATCAAGCCACGGGCGTAACCGTCCCAAAACCCAATTAGTCTACCCAATTAGGGAGCGGTCATAATTTATGCCAGGGGGGATGGAGGATTTCAACTTTTTTTCGGCAAAAATTTTCGCGTTCCTCCCTCGCTTCACACTCCCCCCTTGATCATGCGGATTTCCCCATTTAAAAGTTCATGTTCCCCTTTCTCTCGTTCATGAAAAATTTCACGTTCCCCCCCCTTTTTTTTTTTTTTTTTTTTTCGTAAATAATGACCCCTCCCTTAGTCAGGCAAAGATGTGACAATTACGGAAAGGGTGTATTGTCTTACGCAATTTAAAGCTCGTACACACTACTGCTTATTACAGCTATATCATAACCATGATAACAATCGATTGATCGCGAACGTTTGTCTCAGAAGAAATGTGAAAAATCGCAATGCGAAATGCGTTTTTTTTTCTTTAGAAAAATGCTAATGCGATTTTTCTTTTTTTTAATGCACTTTTGGCTCACTTTTTTCAATTTATCGGCTTCGCGGCCAAATTTTCATTTTTTTTCTGAATTGTTTTTACAAAAAAAAATTAAAGTGAGTAAAACCTAAAAAAAAATTATGCGGTCAAAAACCAATTTTAAACATGCGCGCGATCTTCTGAGACAAACTTTTTTTGGCCTAATAGGATGTTTTTAAGTAATTTTGTGTCGTTCTAAACGTCTAATAGTAATAATAATACAAGGTGACAGTTTGTTATGTACAGAGGGATGTGATAAATAACGTTGAAATGGTACTTGGTAGATTCCCTGTTTTCAGGCAGATTATATGAATATTATTCAAAACATGAAAGAATGTGTTCGTCTATAAATGAATTAATTAACGCATTTTTATCTAGCTCGTTTCAATGGAAATATAAGACAATACAAAATAATAAAAATACTGCAAGTAAACTTGCGTCATCCCCTGTCAAGATGGCAGTCTGGAACATGACCTCAGTTGACCTTTGTGCATGACCTTTGACATCATCCACATATGAAGGAACCCCTATTGCACCTTAACCCCAAGTTTGGTTTAAATCGGACTTTAACTTTTCAAAGGAGACGCAAAAAACGAAAACCTAACCAAAACCTAACCTAACCAAAACCTAACATAACTGGAACACACACACATACATACACATACGGACATTCGTACCCTCGCAATATCCCCCTCTGCTTTTCGAGCCAGGGGGATAAAAAAAAACCTAACCAAACTGGAACACACACACATACATACACATACGGACATCGCACCCTCGCAATATCCCCCTCTGCTTTTCAAGCCAGGGGGATAAAAACGATATTGAAGCAGTTTAATGTTATCAATATGAATTCTATTCTTTTTTTAACCCACAGAGGTAAATACTCGAGGCGTCAGTGCTTCATCGGCTTCGGACTTTAACAACCTTCAAACGTATACAGTTACAATTGATGCAGAGTCCTCGGAAGAAGAATTTGAGATCACCATCAATCCTGATGCAATTGTTGAAGATCCAGAAACCTTGGAAGTGTCCCTTAGCAACCCTTCTGATGGATCTATTGGGGATCCGTCTAAAGCTGTTGTCACCATATATGACGTCTCAACGACAAGTAAATTCATCATTTAAAATTAACACAAACATCCACGTGAACAGGCCCGTAACCAGGATTGTTTTAGGGGAGGAGCGAATCTTTTCAAAAGGGGACCTTTTCCCCCCAAATTTTAACTTTTCCGACAAAATAGCATACGCTCCGCTCGCAAAATCGTGTTTTCCCTTTGAGCAATTTTAGGGGGTTGTGGGGGCTTTTTTGAACTTGGGGGGGGGGCGTCCGCTCATACGTAGCCCCCCTGGTTGTGGGCCTGCACGTGAATCCTACATGTTCCATTCTGTATCATATATGTATATATGACGGCTTATTTTCAAGTTTCCAAACGAAACAAGATTCAAGACCGCCAAAAGCACTGATCTGTGCCGCGTCCGATGTCCAACATAGGATAATATACAAACATGTAATAATTTGCACTTTTTTGAAAACATCATTGATGTCTCAAATGTATATAATTTCCGATTTTGCTAATAATAAATAAATAGATATGCGAGTTTCCGACCACGTGCTTTTCAAAATCCGCCAAAAAGCATGCGAAATGCAGAACAATAAGTTGTGGCAATTGTTTCACTGTTACCACATACAGTTGGCACAAGAAGTATCTCGGCATGTTTTCCGATGAGTATTGTGCCAAAGTCCGATGATTTGGAAAGTTTTCAAGATATACATTTTATTGCCCAGGTCTTGCTCGTTCATTTAACATCTTGCTTGTAAAAAAGCGTACAAAATGGCTGAGATAAAACGCCTGAAAGACGTAAAATCCCCAAACCAAAAGTTGCAGTTTTTGAGTTTTCAATGGGCTTTGCAGTGTATTGCGACACGAACACGTTGACCATTGGAAAAAAAAAAAACCCAAAACTTCAACTTTTGGGTTGGGGGTTTTACGTCTTTCCGGAGTTCTATGTCAGCCATTTTTGCACGTTTTTTTTTTAAGTGAGGTGTTAATGATAACGCTGCCCTAGGCAACAAAATGCATATTTCGAAAACTTTCACAATTATCTGACTTTGGCACAATACTTATCGAAAAACATGCCAAGATACTTTTTGTGCCAACTGTAGCTGTCATCAATAGAAATAATGGATTTTGCCAATTGTATAAACATCCAACTTTGTTTTAAAAAATAACTTAAAAGAAATACTTTCAAAAGTTTGAATATTTTTTTCTATGCCGGTGTAATGAAATAAATTGTCCGTGTGACTGAGTGTCTTATTGCCCATCTAGCCGCTGTGTTCTCCTCTAAGTGCTACACGCATATTCCAGCATCCCGTTTCATTAGAACAAGTTACAACCGAGGGGCAATTAAGCGGTGGTTGAGCTTTGAAGTCACCCCTAAGTGCTCAGTGGATTTGACCCAAGACCAGAATTTCATAGCCAGTTGTAAATATTTTGTCATGAACTGCTTCAATCTCAACTGCCGTTTGATCGACGGTTAATATCGGTTGAGCCCTGTTTAATTCATTAGAATAGAAAGCGGCTCCAAACTTGAAGAATATAGGTAACCGACAAGCAAGCAATGGTTGAATATCGATGCCACTCCTTAGAGTACCAGGATCATCTCTGTATATAAAGTACATCGTTGTCAGCTTAGTCGCTTACATGGCACTCTACTACAATAATATCCAATACAACAGTCCAAAAAACTTAGAGAAAACTTCGACGTAGTTGGTTTTACATTGAAGATATTTTCCCTTTTTATACTTTTTTATACGTTCAGTGCATTGACGCATGACTCACTTGGAATAGATTAATCTCGTATTAATTTTGTTATCAGGTTGTTGCATCAGCTTTGAAAGCTCATTATACATTGTAAAGGAATCTGGGACAGCTACAATCTGCTTACGAAGAGAAGGAAATCCTGAGAAAAGCGGAGGAATAAGTTAGTTATTATTTTTATTATTATTATTATTATTACGTTTCCCCTTTAGTTTATTTCGTTTTGGATAACAAAGGATATGAATATTAATTTATGCAAATTAGGGGACAATTCTGTAGAATAACAAGGGATATGAATATTAATTAATTTAAATAATAAGAGCTCGTTATAGCCTAATGAATAATTCAATTTGATCAGAGGAGTTAAACGAAGGACAACACCTATGAGGAGTTAAACGAAGGACAACACGAAAACGAGTGGAAATCTACTCTTTTTGGAGTGATTTTCACTCTTTTTGAGTGGAAATGTGCTCTTTATACATGTAAGTACAAACCACTCATTTTGGAGTGGTTTACAAGAGTTTCACTTTTTTGGGGAGTTAAATTTTCACTCGTTTACATTTAGAGAATAAGTATCATTTTGAAGTCATTATTATTATTATTATAATTATTACCACACTTTCTGCCCATAGATTAATGTTGTCAAAAACAGACCTGAATAATGCAGTAATAGGCCCATTACACGTAATTCTGGTGAAACGTCTATAGTTGTTACTAAAAAGAGGCAGAAGAATATTAATGTTACAATCATCTTGAAATCTAAACAGGTGTAAATACTGAGGACATTGATGCTTCGAGTGGCGCTGACTACACTGCTGTTTCGACCACATTGACATTTGATAGGGGGGATACATACATGTGCTTCGATGTGGATACCCAGGATGATAGGCTGAAAGAAGACACAGAAGTTATAAAAGTTTCACTAGTTGAATTAAGTACTTCAACTGCTATTCCAACCTGCTCTAATGAAGCTGCTCAAGTTATGATCAAGGACGACGATGGTATTGTTGTAATTTGTGCTTGTTCTAAGCATAAAAAAGCATGTGTTGAGGAATAAAATTCCAAGCGGTCGAAATGTTCAAGACAAAAATATTCACCGCGTGTAGATACTTCTTAGATAGAGACAACAATTTACTGTACATACAGTTCTGATTATTTAAACCGTATTTCAACAGTTGTAACAATTATTCAGCATGTTCAGTTTCCAGTTTAAATTTAAATTAAATCAATATGATCCGACGCCCATGATTCCCCAAATAAAACTGAAGTTTGAATTCTCATGCGAGCATAATTATATTGCGAACCACCAATTAGATTGCAAACAGAACTCAAATTTAAAACAATCGTGTTTGTGATGCCTTGTTTTGGTATAGACTTCCGTTAAGAGATGGCGCTATACCGTAATGAGATATAAAGACGGGATCGGATATAATTTCCTAAATTAATTGGGATTTTTATGTTAATTCTAACGAATCAAAACAACATATACGACAGCATACTATTTAGTTCATGTTGGAGATAAACTCCACTTCTGGTTCATACCTTAAGGGGGGGGGATGGGGTCTGACTTTGGTAAAAAATTGTTCCATTTACGAAAATGAGATAATGCAATGGCTTAATTGTTGCTGTAGATTGTAATCTACAAAATGCTTTTTATTCGATCGCAATCGGTCATTCGGTTCCCGAGATATGGCTGATCAAAGTGAAGCAGTGTACACGAAATTTGCCAAAAACGCATAGTCTCCTATACTTTATCATGTGAAAAATTTAAATGGGTTATATTTAAGATATTTTAAAAGATATTATTTATACGCCATTTAACGCATTTATTTTGGCTAAGTCGAAGTAAATAAATACTCAGATTATTATGTCTATAATTTAAAGTAATTAAATGTACTGGGTAAGTGATTTTTATGTATTTTGTTTCTTACCCTGCGATATTTAAGAAAATTATTTTAAAAATTAATTACAGGACAATGGATGCACCGATTTCGATGATTCTTTCATTAATAATTATGATAATTCAGTTTAAAATGAAATTTAAAAAAAAAAATCAATATTTCACATCAAAAGCGCCCTCAATTGTCTAAATGTTTCGAGGTCTATAACTCGTTTCGTTAAAATACGCAAACAACCAAAACGAAAACGAACGTAACTAGAGAAATTTGGCACACATATTCAGCACATATAGGGCTAGTGAACTATGAAGCCCGATTTTCAAAATTGTGTTCCAAATTCAATTTACGCCATGAAATTACGGTATCAAAAATCCGGCTTCATGGTTCACTGCGTATTTACCCTCTGCACATGCCACCCAAGTTTCGACCCAGTAGCTTGTTTAGTTATTTAGTTACGTCCGTTCTATTGTTTAGACAATCAGAGGCCTTACGTGGTTACCATGGCAACCAGAGCAAAAATTGACATGAATTTAGGTATAACTTTAAACCTGGTTTAACTTTTTGTGCATACGGACCTTACTGCTTTCTTAAGGGTAAGGATGGACCTGGAGTGACGAACAGAGGGTATCGAAATATTAGGCTAGCTGCCGCATTGCTAAAAGCCCTATCATCCACTGGTATTTTTGTACGAGGAACAGTGAGGTGTGTTGTCATGATGAATGACATGATCGACTGTATCAAAAGCTTCAGAAAGGGCTAGCAGCACAATAGCAACTGCCTTCCAGTTGTGATTTGCATCAGAGGGTGTTTTGAATCAATCCCATGATGCATAGCAATGTGCCTATACCATACTGTACTAAACACCATGTCAGTACTTAGTAAAAGTTTAGGAACCACAAGACATTTCATAATCATGCAAAAAATTTCCTAAGTACTAATGCTTTGTGGGCTAAAATGAGCGTTAAAGTCAGGGTTTTTATGTGTTAAGAATAGGATTTTTATGTGATCACATGACCCTTTTGAGATGAAATTTCTCCAAACTTGTGCATTGTGGGATTGACTCAAAACACCCTCTGGATTTGCATTGAGGATACCGGTTTAGACACGCAGTAGTGCTGTTTCAGTGCTGTGTCGTTCTTTATAAGCTGAACTGAAACATCTTGTGTCAAGATGGTCTGGGCACGTTTTTTTCAAACACCCTAAATATATCAACAGATCTCTTTCGCTTCACTCATTCACACCTTACCCCCATGTTCTCATTTAAAGTAGCTAGATTATAAACATATATTTTGTGGTTTTTCCTTCAGATGAGTTTTACCTTGAGGGCAACAATTACAAAGTGAAAGAATCCGTCAGACAAGTCGAAATAGTCATCGTGAGAAGCGGTTTCCTTGGTCGAGAATCTTCCATATGTAAGTACAAAATTTCGAAAGACATGTATTCAATAGGCAGCCATGTTGGTGGACAAGATAGACACATTCCATGACTACAACACATTCACCTGTCAATAATCCCTGTGCAATCGCTAAACATGGATCGATTGAAAGCTTAATGTATTGTAGTCCTAGAATGTATATCTTGTCCACTACATGTCTGGTGGCTGACGTCATATTGAATACGGTCTATATAGCGTTAGATGGTAAATCGATCTAACTTTATAAAATGTAACTTGAAATAAATGACATGTTTGTAACATAATTATGCTATTGTAAATATAAACAAAGTTTGTAATTAAAAATGGTTTAACCCCCCGTATTTCCTGACAAAATTTGAGCTTTAAGAGCATAGAATTTTCTTAGATACAACCATTTTTTGTAGTTTGATTGCCTTGTCACAAAATATCCACTAAGATGGCTGATACAGACTGAGTCAAAAAGATTTACACCCGATTTTCAGAAAAAAATATTTAAAAGATTAAGCAAGCTTTGATATTGATTTTATACACGAAAATAATAGCTCGTTTTATCCACTGTTCGAAAGTGTACCTTTCCCATAAATGTTGTGGATATGTTAAATTAACGGAAAGCTTCACGTCCACAAGAGTAAGGTTATTCGTTGAGTTACTGTCATCTAAGTTCTTAATTTTGTTTTACTAAAGTAATCTTCTAGGCAATGGCTAGTCTACATAATGTGAATACAAAGTTACCACTAAAATAGTGTGAAAAATGTGAAACATTATTAAAATATATCATATTTTGGGTATAAGATTCCATAAATTGTTTCAGAATAACAAATTTGTTTAATATTTTCTTAATATTTCTTGATATTTTTCATGATATTTTGAATAATGTTTGTGATTGAGGTCAAACTGTACAGGTCATTGTGCACAATATTACGCTTATAAATCCGGGATATTCACACGGAAAGGTTTTTTTAATCTCAAGTCGGAATTTTGATACGCACATATAGGAATTACAGAATCAGGTCAAAGTACTCCTTGTGTTTAATACACGGATTTCAAGCCAACCACTTGCAGGTTATGTAAGCATATCTATGTCAGTAACAAAAATATCAAACTGTACAGGTCATTGTGCACAATATTACGCTTTGAAATCTGGGATATCCACACGGAAAGGCTTTTTTTTTTATCTCAAGTTGGAATTTTCATTCGCACGTATAGGAATTACAGAATCAGGTAAATTACTGTCTGTCTTTAATACACGGATTTCAAGCCAGCCATTTGCAAGTTATGTTAGCACATCTATGTCAGTAACAAAAATACCAAAATATTAATTTTTAGCATGTTTTCGATGATCCGGATCAACAAATCGCTGCTTATCCCTTTAATACAGGTGTTAGTACACAATCAGGTAACGACCCCAGCTGCGATGCTCAACCGACTAGTGACTACCGTGGTATATCCAACCAGGAGATTGTCTTTGGCGTTAACCAGAGGTCACATCCATTGCGAATCACTATCAATGAAGACAACGTGCCTGAAAATGAGGAAGAATTTGTTGTGGTCTTAGAAACGTGTTCATCAAACTCAGAAGGCAGTGCAGATCATATTGGTTTCCCACGGAAAGCCACAGTTTATATTAAAAATACATGTGAGTGTTTACTTTTGTTGCTCTAATAATGTTGGAAACAGGAGTGTTCATATGTATTACGTGGAGTTTATTTTATATTTTATCATATAATACAGGGTGAGTAAACAAACGGACCTCTGATTGTGTCCTCCGATTTACATCTTTAAAGACACTATCAGTGATTCACCCGAAAGAGTCAACATGTTTGAAATCTACAGGAATAGCTTAAAAGTTAAGGATTAGTTTGTAGAATTCTCCCAAGTTGTTTTTTGCATCTGAAAAAATGACAGAAAAGGAAACAGCAGTTCTCAAAGATATGGATCACCATTCAGTTATATGTTGCAGTAAGTTGTACGTACGGACAGTAATGAATGAAATATCTAATCTTGTCCTTATTAGGTTGCTTTTAATCTTAACATTTCCATGGTATGTAGGGAAACCTATGGGCTTAATACAGACATGCAAAATCTGATTGTTGATAATTATCAATTTTCTGATTTAGAAAATAGTTCCCTGCTGTCAATTCTATGGCCCCAAATAATGAGTACAGTCATTCCTGTTTTTTTTTTGTGTGTTTACCAAAAGGTATTATTTCGAAAGTATCATATTTGGTTCGCCCCAAAAAGGCAGGACACAAAAGTTGTATTCATTTTTTGGAATGGTTCATTAGGCAAAGGCAGAAGATGGAACGGGTTGGCGTAGCGTATCTTCCTTCGCCTTTCACCAATGAGGTCTCGGGTTCGATCCCCGGCAGAGGCTCGTTCTCGGCAGCTTTAGGTGGATTTGGTTTCTCGATCCATACGCGTTCTCACAGGTTTTCTCCGGGTCCTCCGGGTTCCTTCAAAATCGGAGCTCTCGGCATAAATGCTTTTCAGGTATCAGGTTTCTCGGATGTGCGGAGCTCCTTTCTTGGCTGCCGCATAGCGCCTTGAGCACGTTTACGTGGATATGTCGCGCGTAAAAATATTCAAATTATTAATTATAAGATTCCTTCCATGCAGTAGGTCGCGCACATCTTGATTTTGGAGCATTTTAACTCATTTATTTTGGTAGAAGTGAGAAAATTGCATTTTTAGACAAAAATGCCTCAGAGAGGGAAATGTCCATCAGTTATATAATAATACTATAAAGGATCCTACATCAGCTATACCTAACGATGTGAATGTTCTTTGCATCAAATAAAAAACTAATAAAATAAGTTTTCGTTGATACCCTGAACCTTTACGCATGGATATCGGGTCTGAGTCGCCGATTGAGCCATCAGGACTTTGGTTTTATACCTCTACAATATGGCGGGGAAACATGCAGACACCTTTGTAAAACAATAAACATCTGTGTGTAATATGTGCACCAGAGGTGTAGCATTTTTTCCGCCATATTGTGTAGGTACAAACCAACTTCCTGTTGTTTCACTCGGCGACCATTCAACTGTGCGGCAGCCCGCCATCCCTGTGTAGAGGCCATTGATACCACATAGGTTTTAGATACATATTCATAAAAATGTAAAATGGCGTGAACACACAGGTGCAATTTTTACTCGTCCTGTCTTATATGATCAGAATATCATCGGATGAGCCCAATCAGTGATATCTTTAACTTCAGTAAACTATAATTAGCTAATAAGAAGAAAACAAGGGGATATAGAGGACGCGTCTATGTTTCCAATAATTTCGCGCGACAAGTATATCCTAATGTTTTGCAGTTTGTCTCATGACGATTGTCAGTACTACGAATAATAACAAGGTTTGTATATCTTTAATCAACATGCATACTGTGATTATGACTCAATAATAGGAATAACTGCAGCTGCAGAATAATAATATTACTACAATTAAGAATTATTTACTTCCTCCGAATTTAATCCGATTAACTACACTGTTAAAGATTTCAGTAAAATAGTGTCGTTTTGACTGGCAGCTATGACTCACACAGTTAAAACGATTTTTTTTTACAGTATTTGTGCCCGTTTCGGGTGCTTTTTTACAGTATTTGGGCACGTTTCGCCTCCCGCTGACAGTTAAAAAATTTTTACGCAGTGTATTGAATAGACGGATTTGTACATGACTCTTTTGATGTGGCCTTTGACGCTCTCCTTGCATTTTTTTTCCTGGTATCATGACACATTCATTACCTGTATTACTGCTAAATTAACGGAATTGGAAAAGGAAAGTGGCAAAATAAAAAAATACATATCTCGAAATTAAAGAAGTTAAACTGTCAACATCGTCAACTCGGAAACAATGTATACATGTATCAATAGGTTAAAAGATAATGAATTGTGTTCTCAATATTACAAAACCTTATTTTACCATCGTCTAATATGCTTTCAGTCACGTGCGATACTTCCTGTGGAAATAATGGCGATTGCGTTGGCGAAAACCCCTGTGAATGTCTTGACGGTTCACGGGGCTTTCTGTGACAGCCCGTGAGTATTTTTTATATTCATAATTTTGCAGAAATGTCCGTCAATTATTCATGAATGGCAACACCCCCTGCCCAACCCTATCCATCGATTCTACCATCACAGTGTTTTGACTAAAATAACCGGAAATTATGTACAAACAAAATTTACCTTAGCTTTTAGCGTTTTTGCGCACCGGAGGGAAAGTTCAATGGCGTGGCAACCCCCTTGGGACGCACCATTAGACTTCAAGGGGGAGTGGAAGTTAAAAATAAAAAAAAAAATCACCACCATATGAGCAAAAAAACTTTTCTTTAGGAACCATTTTATTTTGCTGTACATTTTGACGTTCAAATGCACCTACATAAGGCAAGAGAAAATATCGATGGCCTGTCCTTCTGAATCCCACAAGAAAGTAAAGGAAAATGTTTGACTAACAATATTTGCACGAAACATTTGTGGTGTTGTATACTTAGAATGATGAGAGAATATAACATCAAAAGTCTAGAAGTATAAGTAGCGGGGGAATCAGATTTGCGGGGGGGGGGGCAAAGTTTTGTACCGGAAAATATAAATGTAGGGTACAATTGTGCTGAATTTATACCAACATTTTAGCCATATCCTAAGGATTATAAAAGGTACAATTTGCCCTATCTACGGGTTATAGTTTGATACTTATAGGGCAATAAATGTTCAAGGTCACCTTGGGATAACATTTTCCCATTTTCAGAATGCTCCAATTCTTTTCAAAATGATCCCAAATTCTCTATATAGTCCCAAGAGACCAGGAAATATAATACTTGCACTCATTTCACCATTTGGTCACATAATTAGAGGTCAAAATGTAACAATGGTTTACATAACGGGATACTAAAATGTGTTATGACGTCTCGTAGACGTCTAAGGTCAGAAATACCTTTCAAACACAAATAAATAAGCCTTGTGCACAAGTGATCTGAATTTTATATAATATAACAGATTTAAATGATTTGTAATTGGTTCAAGAATTTGGTATGTCCAAAACAACATTACATATATAATTACACGCAATTAGTTAAAGGTGTGTGTTCCGATCGTGTTTGGGACCCCCGATTTACCCGGAAGTAGTATCGATTTTGATATCAGATGAAAGGCCGTATTTTCTCATTGTCGTCCTGAAATATGAGCCCTCAAATCCGTTTCATTCCCAAGATATGAACGATAAACCGCCGTTTTAGTGGTTAACCACCAATATTAGCACAGTATTGAATAGGGCTTTGCAATATGCATTATTGCTTCTACCATCAAAACCGCAAGTTTGTTTCCCACGGTACTTTATGGGGTGTATGGGCAAGTGCCAAGCTTTCATATAAAGTAGGGAACACAATAGACATGCATCGGAACAAACACCTTTAAGATTACTTAGGGTTTACTAGTGTCCTGTGTTGAAAGCGTTGCAGTTCAACGATGATGTCCTCACAGCGAAGACTCCAAAATGACAGCGCATAAGTTCACATATATATCCATTGCATATTCCGTGCGAAATCTTCTGAGTCTTGAAGGTAATTTTGTCCAGCAGTTCAAGACGACGGGGCTTTCCCTCGACGACACTAATGTTCCACAATAATAAAATCCAGGTATTATACCACCATCAGTCTGTCGTTATGTCCTCATATAGGACCACAAATTGGAATCCCTTTTTGATTCCAAAAACTGAAGCTCTTTGGCTTAAAAGACGACAGCAGACAATTTAGCTATCAAGCTCCGGCGGCATCCAAAGTATTAAATCCTGGCACAGAAGTAGAACTCAAATCTACCGTTATTGTAGATTAAACTAGCTATAATTATACTGTATAGCTCCAGAGCTCTGGTTTAGCTCCTAATTACAACTGCTGGCGAATCTTCTGGCCAAGTTCTTCTTCATATATACACAATATTTCATAAAGTTCCCAAGTCTTAAAATAGACATTACCACAGCATCATGCATAAACATAACCTTGCACTAGCTGACCAATTGGAATTCACATAAATTACTTCATCTGAATTACATCACTTCACATATATAACTCTATGGGGGAATTCCCTGATCTTACAATGTTTTGATCTCAAAGCATAAACAAGTTGACTCAGTTTCTAAGTTTACATCTTGGGGAATTCCCCACTTCCCCTAATGTGCAATCTAACAGGTGCACCTAGCAAAAACAAACTAGGGGTATTCCCCTTTCTCTCTTTTATAGTAAACAAAGTACTTTTCCCGTGAGAAATCTTTTCTCAAATAAAATTGAGAAAATAAAATAAAATACTATTTTCAATCACAAAATGGAGGCTATATAACAAATGTTAAATGCAGAGTAAATATGCATTTTCTGTTATATTATATGGCCTGACAAACAATTTGAAATTAGTGACGTCAAAATCGGAGCACTCTGAAAAAAAAATACCCTAGGATGACCCTGAACCGTTATGAGCCTATAATCCTTAAATTTATGACCGTCGATATGGCAAAAGACCTGTTTTACTTTTGACCCTCTGTACAAATCTTTCCATTTTTTACATGTTCTCATTGTTGATTTTTCTAGACTTTTGACATATTATTCGGTGACGTGACAAGTGTGATAACACAAAGATTGTTTCTGTTGCATTTTTTAGGGAAAACAAACTTTCTGGCTGGTATTCTGAAAGGGAGTCTAACTTTAGACCTGGGTTTAAACCAGGGTTAGTCCAACACGAGTGGACGTTTTTCCTTTCAAAATACTGTGAAAGTTAAATGTAATGGGTGAGGAAATTGCTCATGGATGGGCTGTTCCGGCTCATCCACAAGGAATTTTCTCACCTGTTACAGCATATTTTTAGAGTATGTTGGAAGGAAAAAAGGTTCACTCATGTAGGACTAGCCCTGGTTTAAACCCGGGTCTAAAGATAGACGCCCTTTCAGAATATCAGCCTCTTTCTTTAGTCCTCTGAGAGGATTTTCAAAATCAATGATTTGCTGTGAAGTTTTATTATTGCCTCTCATACATCAGAGCTTACACCTCCACGCAAATGGTATGGGGACATATCAGGTTGGCTCGACTATAGTAAATTATACCTATGAATGGTAAATTTTATAATTCTTTGTTGCCACAGAAGAAATTTTGTTAAATGAATATATAAATTAGAATAAGGAAAAATGCTCCTCCAATATCATATACCATATGTTACATTCGACATTTGTTGTTTTCAGCGCCGCCGTTGAATAGAATCAACGATCTCCGATTGTAATTACGTAATCCTCTTTTTCATGACAATTATACAATTTTGAGCATTATGCCGTTCACAGGTATGGTATAGACAATTAGAAATTAAGGCGTTGTTGTTGTTGTTTCGTTCGTTTTCCTTAGCTGTGTGTAATCCCCAGTGTGTTAACGGTGACTGCATTGATGTGAACATTTGCGAGTGTTTCAGTGGATGGTCCGGAGATGACTGCAATACCCGTAAGTGTAATGTATACTGTGAATGGCTATAAGTCATTTTTATACGATGTAAAATCTCCATAAATCCGTCTGATGCAAATGCCCACTTTTACGACCACAAAATAGAATACCTTTCATTACCAGCTCTGTTAGCTTCAAAGAGGATAGCAGCTTAACACCTAACTGCATAAGGGGAGGGGGGGGGGGTTTTTTTTTTTTTTTTTTTTTTTGTTTTTCGGCCGGCGTTTTTTAACGCTGCAATATATTTGGTTTATATTTTTTGTATTTGTCTAACTTTTAGTTGCGCTTGCATTGGTGCAAAAAAAATTCAAATCCATCGCGTCGTTTTTGCGCTAACGGAAGTGCCCATGACAAAAATTAAAAATCTTAATAGAGTTACTGTGATTCTGATTTTCATAATGCATACACCTAGTGACATAAACAAAGTAAATAATTAATAAAAAAATTCTTGGAAAGTATAGTAGGCCAATGGTGTAATAATATTTAATATAGATCGTATAGCGGTTTACTGTAGGAACCTATGGTAACGCAAAATTAAAATCAATGTTTTGCCCTAATTTTCTTACTGAACAACTTTCTTCAGTTTTTATTTCTTAATTGTTGATGTCTTTGAAGCCTTCTAACATGTGGTGGATTTCATCTAAAAATCCTTTAGGAAAGTGGTTATATTAGGGGGGTAGGAACCCCCCCCCCCCCGTTATGCACTAACGGAAGTGCAAACCCCTTATGCAGTTAAGTGTTAAGTAGGTTGTAGTAGAAAAATATATAAATCCTGATAGTATTCAGATCTACCAATTTTGCAGATCAAAATTACTGGCACATTTCTCTTCACATGCAATGTCTTTTTATATCAAAAATATCATATCTAAAAATAGCCTATTATAGTTGCATCATGCATAAAATAGCTTAACAACATAGCCTAGCATAGTTACCAAGGGATCTGGACTGTTCCCGGTTAATTCTTTAGAATGGGCACGAACATGCTATTTTCGCTGATTACCAATAACCAAAACGAGCGAGTACGCGGAGGCTGTTTCGCACCTACCGAGATCAAAGTTCCATATTAATAAAAAGTATTAGAACTGTGCACTACTACTGTGTTAAAAACGTCACACTCATCACAGCAACTACTACGGCGGTCCGGTAAGTATTTCCCACGGCGTAGTCTGTGTCACAGACTGCGAAAGATATTATCTAACTTGATACTGCTTGAGAGACTAACGTTATCAGTTCGTCATAGAGAATGTGTGTAAAATGAAACTAAATCTTAATATCTCCGGAAAACGAAGCGGTTCTATTATATGGATGTTTTTGCATCAGAGGGTCCGTTACTAAGTTTTGTGTTGAATATTTATCGTAATTGGCTCTGAACCTATAGAACCTAGCGAGAAAATTGAACGTTTTTGTCGGGTACTTCGGTGTTCGCAGACACTGAAAAGTGAACACGCAATCCCTACGGTCGCATCCATTTTTCCCACAATGCCTTTCGATATTTTTCCAGTCTTGAGAATTTTTAAACACTGGTTTCAATGTACGCCAACTTTTTTTTCAATTTTAGAAACAGGATTACGTACTTACCGGACCGCCGTAAGCAACTACGAACCTACTATAGCCCACATTGAAAATCTGCAAAAAAAACATCGTGGCCGATCTCTGCGACGATAAACGTTTTGAACAAACTACATGCCTGACGATGTTTTATGGTGTCTAAGGATCATTTTATAACCGAGGGTCGCTTGTCGAAATCAACGAGAAATTGCATTCTTTCATGCTATAGGCCTAAGGTTTATATATAATGGGCTTGGGCGGTAACATTTAATCGTCTGCCAGTGAGATCGTTGAATCAAGATGGTCGTCCGACCTCTAGTCTTTTACTGATATATACTCCCCGCCTAAAAAAATCCGAACGATGTTGAAACGTGCTCAAACTTGCTTTCAAATGAACGCGCCAAGCCAGCTGGATAAATCTCTCAAACTTCCACATCATGCTTCGTTATCAATGCATTACGGACACAGGTCAATAAGCAAACACATTAAGCGAACAACGCTCCTGGCATTTATTATTATAATTCACCTACATACCTACATACCTTTTTAATACAGTAATTCATATCGTTCGGATTTTTTAGGCGGGGAGTATATCTCTTTTCTTCTTATCGTATCCACAAGTCATTGGTAATGGCTTGTGGTGGTGTCAGGATTTATTCAACTGAGTAAGCTGATCCGGGGCCGCGTGTATCCACGACACGGATGCTCCTAACATGGCCCGCTTTGTGTGCCGTTTTGGCGGGAATGCAAGTGTACTTCCCAATGGCAAGATGTAACATGAATTATGCCAACCACTATAGCACCAACATAGCTTCTCCATGCTTTCTTCCAGTATCGTAGGGCAGGGTAGGGCAGGTTGCCACCCTGAGAGGTTTGACCGGGAAGAAAAGCTTGGAAATCATGGCTAAATCAGTCCATATTTGCCTGCTCGCCAGGAAATTTTCGCCTCCAACCAGTAGAACTTGCCTCAAAACCGCCTTCAACAGGGAAAATCTGCCTCAAAACCGGGAAATCGCCTCTCTGACAGTGACCCCTGTTACGCCCTGCTTTCTTCACCATGAATTCAAGCAGGATACCCGGCTATTCATACGGCTGCCAATGAGGTGTGGAATGTGCAAAACCAGATTGGCCTAAACACCCTTTAAAATTGTCACATCCTAGCCTGATGCTGGTGCCTGGCATGTTTCGGGGAGTTCGCGGCCGGGCCACCTCTCAAGGCCAGGGTAATGCTTCTCTGTATTTACGGCGGTCCGGTAAGTACGTAATCATGTTTCTAAAATTGAAAAAAAAAAGTTGACGTAAATTGAAACCAGTGTTTGAAAATTCTCAAGACTGGAAAAATATCGAAATGCATTGTGGGAAAAATGGATGCGACCGTAGCGATTGAGTGTTCACTTTTCCGTGTCTGCGATAGTACATGGGGAGATGTAATTAATGTTTTGTTTTAGTTTTTTTATATACAATTTTGACACCAATGTTTTTCCAAAACAGAATTTCATGGAGAATCTGAAAATCATGGGTGTCCTTTTCTAAAATGTGTTCTTGGGTGTTTTATAAGGGGGAAAAGTTTGTACAGGGGTAAACAATAAAAGTGTTTAAATTGTTTTAAAATTTATACCAATCTGTTCGGTTGTTCATAAGGTTTCTAAAAAGGTATAATTTGCCATATATACGACCTATTGTTTAGTACAATAGGCAGAAAAAAGTTCAATGTCATTATTTATAGAATGGTCCGATTTTGTTGAAACTGGTTTTCAATCGTTCAGTGGGTCATACTAAATAACAAAATGTATATAGATTCTGTGTTTCACCTTTCAAAGTGAGACTTTTACAGATATGACTACTGGTCTCCCATTGCCCTCTTAATTATCATCAAAACGTCATTGACAACGCGACCTATATATTTTCTGTTTCTGTACAGTAAGACGAACAATTTGGCACCATTTTTAAAACAAACCGATGACTCTGAAACTTCACCCCCAGTGTGACCTTGAACCCATTTTGCCTTGTAACTCTTGTACTATAACCCTCAGGTAGGGCAAACTATACCTTTCTTTAATCCTTGAAAGGTACGGAACATGACGGTATACTTTAAAACACATTTTGCCCCTTTTACATTTTGACCCCTGTATAAACCTTGCCCCCTAGAATACATCCAAGAACACATTTTTTTTAAAATGACACCCATAATTTTTGGAATCCTCATACAATTTTGATTTAGAAAAACCTTGGTTGAAAGATTGTATATGAAATTTTCACAAAAATACAATTCCACATGTACTACGAGCACCGACGTACCCGACAAAAACGTTCAATTTTCTCGCTAGGTTCTACAGTATAGGTTCAGACCCAATTACGATACATATTCAAAACAAAACATAGTAACGGACCCTCTGATGCAAAAACATTCATTGAACCCCTTCGTTTTCCGGAGATATTTGAGATTTAGTTTCATTTACACACATTCTGTATGACGGACTGATAACGTTAATCTCTCGCACAGTACCAATTTAGATAATATCTTTCGCAGTCTGTGACACAGACTACACCGTGGGAAATACTTACCGGACCGCCGTACTCTGTATTATAATTCAAAATGCGAAGAAAGAGAGGGACAAGACCGTCCCGAAAAAAACCCCTAACAGGCCAGGCTGTGACAATTACAAAAAGTGTGTCTAATTAGATAGTGATTGATTATGAACATTGCTGTTTTTTTCACGCTTGGTTAATTCGGTAATAGTTAACGCTGGCCGGCCAAGGAAGAATGTAGAGGACGTCATCTTGTAGCTTGAACTATATTATTCAATCATATTTATTTTTGCCTCTTCACAAAACATGTATACAAATAAACAGATGATAAACCTTATAGATAACCATAGATTATGTACAAAGAGGAACTATTTGGTTGTATACAAATGATAAAGTAGAACTATGGTTAAATTAAATCATATTTTCATATAGGTGATAATATTACAGAAAAACAATACAGCAGTATTTTGGAATGCATACATGGTGAAAGGACGAGGACACTGCTAAACGCGAGGCGTGAGGTCGCAGTGCCCTCCACAAAAAAGGGTAAAAAAAGTGAAAAAGTTACAAGAGGTATGCTTAAAATACGAAAAACAAAACAAGGGTGGAGCGGGGGAGCGGAGACGAGACAAAATATACAGGACAGGACAAACTAGGACAAACATGATGTCTGGCTTAAGAGTATTTATAAATGAGACGAAGAAGAGTTATGAGGAGATACAAAGAGAAGAGGGGAAAGGGAGAAGACAAAATTAAATTAAGAAGACATGTCATCGTACAGCTTGACAAGAGAACTTTTTGAAAGTGTATTTGAATGCAAAAATTCTTTAACAAATCTCCAAACCATAAGCAGATTTTCCGAAAAGATTTATTAATGTTTTAAGGTCATCTGATTTTGTGTGTGTGTGTGTCTGTGTGTGTGTGTGCGTGTGTGTACGGATATGTGTATCCTTATGGGGACGTTTCAAGCCTTATGGGGACGTTTATTCTGTATGGGGACGTTTTTAACAAAAAATGTGTAGCGTTTTAGTGCAGTACTTGACGGATCAGGCACATATTAACCACATAATTGTAGACTGGAGACCCTATTTTTGTTGGGGAGAGGGGCTTTTTAATACATACTCTTTAATCATTTTTAACAATGTAATAGACCGTATTCAACAGACCAGTTAACAGCAATGTTTGTAAACATGTTAGGGCCTGGTATCTTGAAATAGATCGGCCTGACTGTTACATACTGGGCAATTGTATCTGTTTTAATACTATGGGCCATAACGATTCGCAGGAATGGATTCGCAGACAACAAAAGAAGTGACGTTGGATGTTAACTGGTCTATAGCCAGCCATGTTGGTGGACAAGATAGACGCATTCCAGCACTACAATACATTCACCTGTCAATGATCCCTGTCACCCTGTGCAATCGCTAAACATGGATCGATTGACAGGTGAATGTATTGTAGTCCTGGAATGAATGCATCTTGTCCACCAACATGGCTGGTGACTGACGTCATATCGAATACGGTTTATAGTGTATCGCAAGCCATAAAGGCCATAACGTATTGCCGCAACGCGTTGCGAGAAAGTAGCAACGCGTTGCGACATTTCGGCAACGCCTTGCGACAATTCGGCAACGCGTTGCGGTGTAGGCCAATCAAAATCAAGATTTTCTGTGACGTATTTCAAAAAATAGACCCACAACGCGTTGCTAGATACTTTGCAACGCGTTGCAAACCTTCACAACGCGTTGCGAGCTTCACAACGCGTTGCAAGCTTCACAACGCGTTGCGAAGGACAACAAGCCATAAGGGTCATAACGTATTGCCGCAACGCGTTGTGGATCTGTTTTTTGAAATACGTCACAGAAATTCATGATTTTGATTGGCCGAGGCCGCAGCGCGTTGCCGAAATGTCACAACGCGTTGCTACTTTCACACAACGCGTTGCGGCAATACGTTATGACCCTTATGGCTTGTGAACCTTCGCAACACGTTGTGAAGCTTGCAACGCGTTGTGAAGCTCGCAACGCGTTGTGAAGGCTTGCAACGCGTTGTGAGTTTCTACAACGCGTTGCTAGATACTTTGCAACGCGTTGTGGGTCTAATTTTTTAAATACGTCACAGAAATTCGTCATTCTAATTGGCCGACGCCGCAACGCGTTGCTACTTCTCGCAACGCGTTGCTATTTTCTCGCAACGCGTTGCCGAAATGTAGCAACGCGTTGCGGCAATACGTTTATTCGTGCTGTAAATTGTTGACCCATTCACTTTCAATCCCTGTAATCGTTATATTTTGTTCTCATTATTCAGTGGTAACAAGAATAGCTATGAGTATAACTGTTGTTGAATTTCCTCTTGGCGTCCCACTGCTGTGGACAGATGATTTGTATGATTCGAATTCTGCACGGTATCGACAACTGAGAGGTGATATTGAAGAAAGGGTAAGCGTGATCATTTAGGCCAAATAAATGTGTCTCAGAAGAAAATATAACCAAAAAGTATGGGAAATGTCTTTTTAGTTGGAAAAGAGGCTGTGCGAATGCTGATTTAAAGGGGCATTTCGTAATATTAGCACCTCGTGTTTTGTTAATGATTCACTAGATATTCCGTGTAAGTTGTTTCCAAACTTTCAGTTGATTCTGACGGCGCATTCTGATTTTATGAAGAACTGTTTGGATCACGGTGCTCTATAGACTACTGTGTTGTAATTTCTGTCCGTTTCTGTCCTCTCTCTCTCTCTTTTTTTTTCTCTCTCTCTCTCCCTCTCTCTCTCTCTCTCTCTCGTAGCTGGTAAGCCGTTGGGGCGACGTGATGGCATTGGTAATACACTGCTTCCATTTCTCTCGATCTTCTGCTGTTCTCAGTAACTGCTCCCGTTTCATTCCAGTTCACTCCTTGAGTAACTGCGCCCATTTTATTCCAGTTCACTCCTTGATGTTGTCTGTCTATCCGTAGCTTATCTGACCTTCCTCTCTTTCGAATAGTGTTTCCAGAATAGTGTTTGCAAGACGACTATCCTTCCATTACCACATGTCCAAACCACTGGAGTTTTCTTTGCTTAACTATTGTCATAAGTGCCTTGTGTTTCCCGATGTGAAGTTCCATGAGTTCCTGAATATGGCTGTTTGTTGTGTGGCTGGTATAGTGAACTTGGGGAGCTTTTCACACACAGTTCAATTTAAATGCATTAATGCGTTTTTCCATTTCGGCAGTGATCGTCCAGCTTTCACAACCATCAGAAAAATTGATGTAATGAGTGTCCGAAAGAGATGCATTCTTGATGCCATAGAGATGTTCTTATTGCGCCAGATACGGCCGGTCTTCATTTACACGACCTGGCTTCATTTACCTGGCCTGTTTTCATTTACATGACGCTTAAGCTCACCATTCCCCTGAGACAGCCCTTCTCCAGGTTAGAAATTGAATCCTTCAAGTCGTGGATGCTAATAAGGATATCTTGCTTGTGTATTGCTTGACTTGAATGCGTTCATCGATACAATTGACCATGATATATTGATGAAAAGGCTTGAAACCAGTTTTGGTATCACAGACACTACTCTTGCCTGGTTTAGATCATATCTCACTGACCGAAGTACCCGAGTGATGGGTAACCATGAAATGTCCAAGCAGCATTATTATTTTCAACTACTCTGTTCCTCAGGGCTCCATTGTAGGCCCGCAACGTTTCATAATTTATACCCATCCAGTCGGTGACATTATAGGAATCATGGGAATCGTGATGTTAACCTTCACTCGCATACTCATGATACTTGACTTTTCTGTGAGTTTAACCCTAATATTCCATGTGATTGTGAGCATGCTCTTCAGAAACTTTCAAGCTGTATAGCTGACAATAAACTCCTGGATGTCAAAAACATGCTGCAGTTGAATCAAGAAAAGACAGAATTTATTGTCTTCACCACGCCCTGCGTTTTGAAAAATCTGCATCCAATACGGTTAGATCTGGGTGACAACCCTGTTCCTGCATCTGGGTGTGTAAACAACTTGGGGTTGTGTTTGATTCTACCATGCGTATTCGTAGGTTAATCACTTTTGATGCCATCTCATTACTATAAAGCGCCAATGAAATAGATCTCAAAAGGCTCCAGTGCTTGCAAAATAAAGTTCCACGTTTGGTGTTCGCATGCGGTCGTGACCAGAGTTCGTTACAACTTTTCACTGGCTGCCTGTTAAGAACGTATCAAATACGAATCCTTCTTTATGTGTATAAGCCTCTTCATGTACAGGCTCCATCATACCTTACACGGCCGTTTTCTTACTCGCGTGCCAGCTTATAACACCTACTTGCGGTGCAGTAGCTGCAATATAGGGCTTCTATTAAAGCAATATTGGCACATTTTTTGAAGAGCGCCCCCAATTTTCAAAATTTGATATTTTTGCACAGTTACGTTGGTAATTGTCTAGGAAACTATACCTGCGAACGAGAATGCTAAAAAATGCGTATTTATCACAAAATAAGCGATGTTGTAATTAGAATTGGGATCCCAGATTGGACTTAACGACAGAACTGGAAATGCTACGTTTATGTCCGTCCATGATGAAATAGTGTCACCTCGAGAAAATAACCTCTAACTTGACTTGCCCGAACTATTAAAACAACTAATGGATGGGCGTAGACACGTACATGGCGCTATTTCCCGGCTATTTCACATTGGAAGGCCGTTTCCAGCAGCCGTTGAATTATTATCGGGGATCCCCGATAATAATTATTCTAGTACAAAATTCCTTCGTTTGTGACACAGACATTTTCGAGCTTAACCATTCACAGGTATAGTTTACTAGCCAGTTACCAATGCAAAAGTGTAAAAATCTCCAAATTTTCGAAAAATTGGGGGCGCCCTTCAAAACAATGTGCTAATATTGCTTTAAGTACACAGTTAATAGGTATACAGTGATGTTTCCACTGTACAGTACCTACCCTAATTGCTCACTAGGTGGAGAGAAGGTGGACATTGCGTAGACAGTACCGGAGTACACAGCTACCACGTAGCTACCTCACAGTTACCACGGCGCCATTTTGATAGTGGTCGAAATGAGGGCGCTATACACTTGGTCTTTGTTTAGCATGTTTTGATCATTTTTAAGGAATTCGTTGTGAAATTCGAATCGGGCATTGTCAAAACCCCCCATATACCCCAAGTTTTATATAAAAAAATGCAAATATATGCCAAAAATATATAATAAAAAATTGGCCATGAGAAACACCGCGCGCGCTGAGAGCCGCTGTAACCACGTAGCTACCCTGCGACGGTTCACACAGCCGCTGTGCGCACACTATCCGTCTGTGCGGCAAAATACACGGAGTCCTGGCCGGCGAGTGTACGTCTAGTGGGTAGGTAATCCATGTGTAGTGGGTATCCATGTCTACTCGGTGATAACTGCGTGGTAACTATACCATGAAGAAATTGGCCGTGTACTGATGGTCTGTATTTGTGTAAAGTGTTGGACAGTAATTCTGAAGGTATACAAAACGAAGTTACGGTCTTCTGATGTTACGCGGCTTGTTATTCCTTCGTACCAAGCGTAGATTTTGGAGATAGACCATTTAACCTAATTGGTCCTAGTCGCGGAATAAGCTATCTGTTAACATTAGGGAGGCACCTTTCCCAGTGTCTCGGGCTCCGAAGATATGACTCAATTTCTGATGTTTTAAAATATGTTATACTTTGGATTTGTGAGATTTCCTTATGTTTTATGTCATGTGGTAATATTTGTATTTTTAGTATTTGTTGTAAGGAGGCCGTGTGCTCTGTAGAGCACCATAAATTCATTCATCATATTATCATTTGGCTGGACCTGTCTACATTTCCACGTATGTTTCATTTACCTTACTTATAGTCGATTTCAAATTACGGTGAGACTCCTTGCATATTTCCGGACGGGTGTGGGCTTGAAAGGGGTTCAATCCCCGTCCATGCGAAGACTAGGCCTTTGTTGGCATACAAAACATATTGTGACCATGGTAAAAGTTCCTGCACAATTGGCTTAGTGGACAACTGATGCATTCAGTTATACAAGGTCTGTTATTATTGAAGAACTTATCCATTGTTGGCTGGGATGTCAAATCCGACTCCATTGGCAACTCTTAATACGAGGTTGGCCCATTTTGATGACCATATAAAACTAATTGTGGTTTATTGTGCATTGATATAAGATGCATTATTTTCTCCAATGCTGTGGATAAGGAATGATTATTTTGCAGTGTCAAACGTATGTTATGTTCAAATAATGAGTATCATAAACTTTTACTTTTACTTTGGCGATTAAAATAATTCCTCTTACTCTCTCGGTGACACAGACCTAAAATTTTAAAAAAAGAAAACACTTATTTTGAAATCTACTATAGTTACATGACGTGTATTCATTTCAGTCATTCATTTTGTCTTCAAGTTGTTTTCGGAACTACCTCATACGTTTTCTACTATAGACGCATTTTTATTAACCCAAACCCTTTTTATTTTTTAAACTACATCGTAAGCATTTTACACTACCAATGCGCATTATGCCTACCATTTATATTTCTTACAACAGATACTTTTGCATTTTTGCACTACCCTAAGCATGTTAAAGCGCAATGGCACATTTTCACGAAAAATATGAAAGTTTTAATTGATTGACAAATGATATAGTCTAGGCTATTGGAAGAATAGAGAACTTGTAAAACATATAATAACATACCCAAAACATATACGGACATTAATAAGAGGTTAAAGACTTCCATGGTAATTGTAGGCTAACTTTAAGTTTGCCAAGCTTTAAATCAACATAAATGTGTCAATTACATGAATATCATTGACTCTTACTCATTGATATAAAACACACAAAGGTTTACAGATCGGTCAAAAAAGGTGCATGAAGTGAGGATCAAATCTGGCGTGGGATTTTTCTGTGTACACATCATTTCGCGTAGTCTGCTGACTTACGTGTCGCGGCGACATTATTATAAAAAGTCGTTCTGTTACCCATAAAACGTACTGATGGGTTCATAAAAAATCAATTGGAACATCTAGAGGGCGCACTATTTTTCAAAGTGTCAGGTCTCTTAAGAACCAAGTACCCTGACCCAAACGGCCATTCATGCATAGACGTGCCCAAACTCTGTGCCAAAATTTCAAGATATCAATCAATCAATCAAATCAATCTTATTCCCATAACATTCGTCATGAGTCTTCCAAACAACAGGCCAATCGACCATTTGGCGAAATTGAGTTTTGCATATAGGATACTATATTCACAGCTATTTTCATATCACCAATTGAGACAAAATAACATTCCAATTTTTAGTATAATAGATGTCACTTGGGGGAAAAAATCATACCCAAAAACGCCACATGAACAGTCTTCCAAACAGACCATCGCATTCGTCTGTTTGCTCTATCTGAAAACCACCGCACGGCTGCTTATAAGTGAGTATCGATCAATGGGATATGCGAGATTCATCTCCTCGCTTGATCAACAGGGGGGGGGGGGGGGGGGGCATAGAAATAGAAGTCTGCGTCGAAGTTCTATATTTGTACAATGTGTGTAGTGTATCTGAGACGATTTTGCCCCCACTCAAAAATATAATAAAAACTTGAAAATTTACTGAAAATGATTTTTGACGGCGTTGTTTGCATATTAGAGCAAAAAGAAATCTGATTCAATCAAAACACTGAAAAAATATATATTGGCGAGGCATACAGAGATAGTGAAGTTAGAGAATAAAAAAAGACACTGACGAACATCTTAACTTAGTAGCCTTATCCACAAACGTCAACCAAAATGTTACGGTGATATACTGTAAAATCAGTTAAAAGCCGACTCAGAGTGTTCCTGAGGAGGGCGCCCTCCATTCCAAAAAAATCGAGTTTTTTGCATTGTACATAATGCTTGTCCATTATAATAATCACTGTGTGAAATTTGCTAAGCTTTAAATCGCAATTCCTTCATATAGAAATAACAACTTGTTATAAAATTCCGGATACGGAATTTTTGTTATACACAGTATCCTATGGGGACGTTAAGACTGACACATAAATGTTTACTGCATCAAAACGAAAAATAAGATTCTTCTCAAATTTCGGAATGTGCATTTTAGGTGACTATCTTTGGTTTCTAGGTGACTATTTTATTATTACAAAAAAATAATATTTCGAAAGCTCTGAGTCAGACTTTAATTTTGGTTTAAACATATGCCTTAAAATCTGTAATACAAGATAAAGTGGAATGAATGGAAGCTATAAAAAGCTTGTGGTTTATGTGAGTTGTTGGCAGAATTGCTCCCAGTATTTCCTAAAGATTTACAGTATTTTCCTGTAAATAACGTATAATTGAGAATCGATAATAGTGTATACCATGTTTGATATATTCCAAGTTTTCAAATACCAGCCTCTCTGATAAATTTAGTCGTAATAGGCCTCGAAAATTGGACAAAAAGTATTTTAATATATTTTTAATTACGGCCGAATCTTGTCTTTTTCTGATCCTTTTTTTTTTTTACTGTGATCGCCGTCACGTTTTGTCGTAAATACACGAGCATGTTGAGTAGTAGTAATAAACAAAAATATACATTTTAGCTGCATGTGTACTTGCGCAGACTTAGATTGTAAGATGTCTTGACTGTCTAAGCGACGATTCGGGCGATGAGCAGGCAAAAAGGAGCCTACGTTCATCAGTTTTGAATCGCGCCAGTTGAGTTTATTTATATTATTTTTTATTGTTTTTCGACATAATAGTAAAGATCTTTATTTTGAATTATGCAACTATACGTTTTCATGAGAATAATTTCACAAAATACCCTAATTTTATTTTCGAGAAGTGATACACAAACATACATGTATTAAGGTTCGGTAATTGTGAAAAAAAGTACATTTACCATTTACACCTTTTGGCTGCACATTAATTGATTGTTGAAGTGTAATAAAGTAAAAGTTCACATCAGGTAAGTTGGTAAGTCAAAAGTTATACACAAGATATTTTTACAAAAACACAAAAACTAAAAAACACCAAATTGTAAAAAAAAAAAACACTTCATTTTTTTTTTTATTGATAGTTCAAAAGCCTCTTGTTGAAACCTTTCACGTTTTTGGTATGATATTGTCCATTTTAATTTACACTATATTAATTTTGAAAGGAAAAATAATGTATTTAACATACATTCAATGTTCTTATATACCCCTTTATGGTTAGCATAGTATCGCGTTATTTATGTATTTGGGTATTATATCATAGGTCCCGTTTGCAGGTTTGGTTCCTAGTTAATAGTAGATAGGCTTACCTGTTTAAAAAGTTACGTACATGATGATTTACAGCCAACATTAACCCTCGTCTACCGAGCCATTTTTTTAAACAAAAACTCCCCGGAGGGGGGGGGGTGCTTACACCATGTGATTTCGTACTGAACATCAATTCCTGTAAATTGTACCAAAGATAGCTTAGCGTTCTTATTTCCATTTGTAGCAAAAAACCAACTATCTCCATTAGGACGTCACCCTATTGAGTCTATGTTGAGGAAAGTGGAGAAAAAACTGAATATAGGGTGGTGGGAAATTGATATTTCGCAATTTTAGCGACCCAAACACCTTATTATAGCAAAAACATGCTCTCATATAAAACTAGTCATTTCCCTCATGAAAAATGTGGTTATTCCTAACCTTTCCTTTGGGATTCACCTTTATCTTTCCTAGACCGGTGGATGTTTGTTTTGGATAAAAGGAGCGAAATATGTCAATGACAATTACATAAATAATTCTGGCCACCAAAAAGGGGGCTTTAAGTAGCCGGGGAAAAACTGAGGGGGGGCTAACCACCCCCCCCCCCCCCCTTAGGTAGACGAGGGTTAAGATCAACTAGGGCAATGGAAAACAAAGAACATAAAAATCTTATTCGTTTTTCCTTTTTCTTTCCTAGATTTTCCCACATACCTACGATATTATTTTGAGTTCCAGCAACTTAGTGATTAATAATTTCACTAACTTGAAATTATCGGTGTTTACTAAATAAGCGCCAATAAAGCAATATGGTTTGGAGTACATGGAGACAAATTATTCCCATTTGAGACATCTCAATTAAAATACAATGAAATTATGGTAACTAAAAGGAATACTCATTGAAAATTATTCAATAAAATTGAATGCTGCAACCACGCATAAATTAAGTTTATTGAGTAGAGACATGAAATTAATTTTCCTTTCAATTCCAATAACGAAAGATGTTTAACATGAGAAAATTTCTCATTCTGCATTGTTCAAAATACCGTTGATAATCAGAAAATATGGCAATGTGAAATTGAATCATACGTCAGAAGTCTTGTCGGGCCAAATGCAAATCTTAACCTCAAAACGGTTTTATTAGTTTGTTTTTATTCAATAGAACGTTTCAACAAACAGAAAGTATAAGAGGAACTACTCTAAGAGGGCTATGACTCCAAAGGTGAAATTAATAACGCAATGATCTGTTTGATGACAAAAATAAATAATTTCCATGGGAATATCAATTTCATTTCAATTTGTTCTAAGCTTACACTCCGACGAAAGTCGTGTATTTTTACGAGTTTTAGCTACGTCATTTGACACTAATTGCTAAAATATCTCCTATGGGATTTTCGTACTTGAAGTAGTAAGCCTACATGAAACTTGTAATTTATTTCAGTGCAGTGGGGAACTACCGAAAATATTTAATAACAATAAATGTAAAAGATACCATATGCTTAAAGCGTTGTTTTAGGTTAATTGTACTGAAAAATAACAGTATTCATTATAACAGTGTTGTAGGTTCGTCATAGAATTAAAGTGATTTGCGTCCGAAAGCCTCTCAATTAATACAAATATTAAATGAATTGATAGTAAGATTAAGCTTTCTTTTGATTTCTGTGATTCTTTACTCTAAAAAAAGTTATAAAAATACACCTCAAGCAATTATAACAGATAAATCACAACTTCATCCACTTAACGTTTATGAAAGTTATTGGCTCCAATAATTCACAAAACCCAGCATTAACATCAGCGTACAATGCATTATTATGAATGTTCAATTATACGATTACGTACTAAAGTTTACAGCAAAATGCTATAAATTTTACAAGAAAATTCTGGCAGCAATTCTTCAAACAAAACCAGTAAAAACCATCTTTTACAGGTTTCCATTCAAATTAACTGTTATTTATAAATTAACTGTATATTTTAGCTTGATGTATTATATTTTACATGGGATTAATATTGATTAAATCAATTCTAATACAAAATAAAAATTGTAGAGAAGAAACCTATTCATTCCTCTTTTCTATCTTCACTGGGCCACATTATTTTGCCTGTAAGAACAATGACACCTTAGAAAACCCGTACAAAAGCATAGTCATTTTTATGCGCCCTCCGAGGCAAAAGTATGTTCAACATTTGAATACCACCGCCATGATGCGATCGATCGACTCTTTTTGGAGTACGCCCAAAAACAGCTCAATGGCATTCTGTCTCCTGGACATAAAATCAGAGGACGTTTTTAGTTTTGGCAAAACAGGACCAATTCACTTTGTAATTATAGTAGGATCAAAAGAATATGGACATTTTCCCACACTGGACACCAAAAAAAATTTGCAACAGGAAGGGTTCCTGCTTTTCTGGTAGTATAAGGTCAGCTTAACCAATATATCAAAGTTGCATAAATTGAAGTCCCAGAAAGGGTTCAAACTATGACATAAACAAAAATGGCCGCCAGCCACCATTTTCGAAAAAACATAAATCCTCATATCTCTGGCAATACATGCTGCTAAACGGGCAAACAAGGTGTAATTTCCACTAATTCTAGCATAACAAATCTAATTAAAAATGTTTTATGAAGTGATTTATCATCTTGACCTCTAAATCCAAATTGGCCGCCATCCGCCATGTTGGAAAGTACAATTCTTGTATCTTCTTGGTATCGGATGGGCCATAAGGACAAACAGCATGTCATTTCCTACTAATTCTAGATAAACAAATCCATTAAAAGGCGTTGTAGGAAGGTGATATATCTTGACCTCTAAATCCATATGGCCGCATCCGCCTGTTGAAAAGTACTAAAAATTTGTATCTCTGTACGGGCTGGGCCCAAAATGAAAACAAGATATATTCCTACAATTCTAGCATAACAAATCCATTAAATGGGTTTAATGAAGTTCAGATCTCATCTTGGCCCCTACATCCCATATGGCTGCCATCCGCCCGTTAATTTGAAAAGTATGCATTCTTTTCTCTATGATACAAGATGGGCAAAAATGGCAAATAATGTGTTATTGAATTATTTGAGGCATAAGAAATGCTTCAGATGGTTGTTTTAAAAGTTTTGAGAGCATCTGACGTCTTCAAAAATGGCCATGACCACCATTTTGAAAAAAAAATGAAATGGTAAATCCTACTATATAGCAAATAGACAGATTACAATGACAAAAAGTGTATTTCTATTCTGCCATTACAAATCTATTGAATAAAAATGATATTTTTTCTGGGCTATTGTCCAAATTTTGTAGCCATGTTGAATTTATCAGTTATAAATCTATCACCAGTTCCCCTTATGGTTGTTACGTGTATTAATGGTAATTCTGCAAGTAACAGAAAGAACATTTTCACATTATTTACCTTATCATCACCAAAATGTGGAGAGAAGAGACGCTTGCACAACAGATGAGATCAACATTCATAATCATGAGACTGGTCTTGGTCATTGTTTTACATGAATGTCCACTAGCTGTGGTGCATTCCATTATTTCTGTCGCAGGTGCATTTTCATTGTGATGCACCGGAAGAACAATTCAAGCGGATCATTCCAATGGCAACTCTGGTGCAGGACTTGTGTTCATCATGAAGGGAACCAATTTCCCCTTTGTACTCTCCAGCCCCAGTCACAGTTGAATTTGACCCTCAGTCTGCACCTCCACTGCTATGAGCAAGAAAAATAGTTCTCGATTTCATTCCTAGAGTGCAGTGTTGCAGCGGGGGTTTTTGAGTGGAAATCTTTCAGGTTTATAACACCGAAGAGCAGTTGGACAGCAAAATACATCTTCAACAGTATGTCTATCAGGAGCTCTTGAACTACTTACCAACTGATGCCTACAACTCAGAATATATACCCTCATCTCCGTCTCCCACAGTTGAGCCCCAAAGATCTAACATGGTCAGCCATCATTTATTCCTCCAACTGCCACATTCGACTGCCCTCCTGAGCACATTCGGCTTACTAATTAGGCGGGCCCCAGCTTGTGAAAAAGGAGGTTAATCGCTATCTCGGCACCCAATCCATCAGCGGTTTATCAGACGTTAGTTTCTGATGTTAGGGCCTGGCATGCCTTTACCCTAAAAAAGGACCTCGATTGCTGACCATTGAAAAGGGACACCACTGCATTACAGCCTTCACTTTCTACTCAATTGGCGTCCATATTGGGAGACAAAATACTCTGAACAAGCTCCATAACACCAGGGTCCATATTGATTTACTTGAACGAAATAGACTTCTTGCCAACCCAAAATATCCTTGAAGTAGTATTGCAACCTATAAAAATGCAGGGACAAACATCCAAATTAGAGTAAATGCGATAATGAATAAGAAATTCAGAAGCTCTATATCATACACATGTGTTTTCTCCTTGTCTGTCAGAATGAAAGTAAAGGCCATTACAGCCTTCTGCATAATGGGAAGAAGTATCAATAGACCTGGGTCTTCTCCAAGTAGTTAGATTTTTACTTCTAAATTTTGGCATGGCGACTGCCTTTTTGCTAATCAAACATATGAATCTCCTTCTCCATAGATTACGTGACAGTTTCTTTGTTGCATTCGGTCACCATTAGTTAAGAGGCCTGTTTATTGTCATTTGAGAGAAAGTCTTTTTTCCTGGCAACTTTGTTGCATGTGATGTATACCTAGTTTGAGATCCTAGTATTGCGATGTTTATGTGTGTTGTCTTTTGTGTGTAGTTTACCAGTGTATCCATTGAGGACAACTGGAGGCCTTTGCCATAGTGGTCAACTGTAAAAATAGGCATAATCATCTATACCCTTCACAATGAAAAGAGACCAGAATGACTTTGCAAAGCTTGCAGCTAATTTGAACAGGCCTGCTCCCTTCACAATGTTGAGAAACATTTTTCAAAGGGATAAATGCTTGACGATTTTGTCAATGTACAAGATCTGTTCCAAGTAGGCAAAGTACAGTCAAACAAATGGAAAGCTAAATTAAAGATGCGGAAAGCTAAGTCAAGACCCTTGTAATCTGCTACGGCGTCAAGGTATCCGAGGCCAAGCTCTGTTTTTCAAAGAGTCCTGAGTAGTATCACATCTGGAGACTGTCATTAGAAAGGTGCGTTGCAATTGAGCTGTCACCATATCCGCCATTAATTTTTTGAGGCCAAACATGTTTTATGTAGCCAGACAAAAGCAAGCACAATTTATGATGGCCATTTACGAACAGGTGTCCTCGTCAGAAACTGCTGCACCTGAGACGTGTGCCAAAGACCATCACTATGTTGTGATGGAGGTTCTCTTGTACATCGATGAAAGAACAGATGAAGCGTTGCATGCTGAGATTATATGCATCTTTCACAGTTGACCAGTATGCCAAAACATCTTGTTGTCTTCGATGGGATACACTGGTGAACCAAAACACAAAAAGACAGCTAAGATGAACGTCGCAAAAACTAGGATCGCAAATAAGGTAGACATAGCAATGCAAACAAATTTTGATGGAAAAAGAGATGTGATATAGCAACAATAGCAGTCACCATGGCTAATGTAGGTCAACAAACCAAATTGGAGAAGAAAGAAAGAAAACACAGATCTGGTGATACCTACTTCTCCAATATGGCGTTTAATGACCTTTATGAAGCTCTGAAGCGCTTATTTAGTGATGACATTGATCCTATCGTTCTTTTCCACACATATTTATTAGAGGGTTGCGATCCTACTTCACGGATATTCAGATTGGCAAGACATCTGTTTTCCCTCAAAGTCATCCATGTGTAACCATGTGTTACGAACTTGTTCGGGGTATTTTGTACACCCAATATAGCTCCTGAATCGATAGAAAAAGATGCAGGATGCAACTTCAATGGGTGTCCCTGTTCAATGATCACCAATCAGTCTTTGGAATAATTATGCTAACCAGTACCTTCCAAAAAACGTTACACCAGCGGGTGGACATTCCACGCGAAAACATGGTACAGAACTAGTCTCAGATGAGATGAACTGAAGATAAAATAGTAAGGTACTAATGTGTCGATCTCATCTACTGCAAAAAGTGTTTTGGCCACATTTGGTGATGAGGTGAAATTGTTCTTTGTGTTACGTCAAGAATTCACAATTACACTGTAAAAAACATGTCCCAAATGGTGATGTGATAGTGATAGCTGATAAAAAAACCCATATGCTACGAAATTTGGACAAAATCGCAAAATTTATGATTTATGTTTTAAATGCGGACCAGTGGCAATTTTGAAGCCATCAAGGTGCTCTCAAAACTTTACAACAAACAATTTATTATTTCGGTATGTACAATAATAAAAAATAACACCATATAGTAATTTTGGCCCATGTGGGTACCACAGTGAAAGAAGTTGTACATTTTAAAACAATGTGGATTGAGGGCCATATTGATTTATGAGGTGATACCTCAACTTCATAAAACCCATTTTAATGGATTGTTATTGCTAGAATTATAGTAGGAAATGACCATCTTGTTGTCTTTTGGCCCATCGATACCAGAGATTGACAAAAGTTGTACTTTCAACATGGCGGATGGCGGCCATATTGGATTTAGAGGTCAAGATGGATATTCACTTCATAAACCCCATTTAATGGATTTGTGAGCTAGATTGTAGGGAAAATGACCATCTTGTGTCCTTGGGCCATCAGATATCCAGAGATACAAGAATTTTACTTTCCAACATGGCGGGATGGCGGCCATATTGGATTTAGAGGTCCCAAGATGCTATCTCAACTTCATAAAAATCCATTTTAATGTAATTTGTTATGCTGAATTATTAGAGAAGGAAATGTATCCTTGTTGTCCTTCTAGCTCAATTATTGCCAGAGATATGAGGATTTAGTTTTTTCAAAATGGCGGGATGGCGGCCATTTTGTTTATGTCATAGTTTGAACACTTTCTGGGACTTCGATTTTATGCAACTTTTGATATATTGTTAAGCTGACCTTAAACTCCCAGAAAATGCTAAAAAAACCTTCTGTTTGCAATTTTTTTGGGTCATGTGCTATCTTTACTCTACTATTAAATTTGACAAGGAAAACAAAGGATACTTGAATGGAAAGCGTGCCTATAAATGAAGAACGTTTCAATGTCCACAATGTCCACATAAAATCATTTTCCTAAAATGTTTCAAATTTTAGATACGCAAGTTCATAATTCTCGAAAACGTCAATCGCCGATATCTCGAAATGTGACTTTTGGTCGATTGGCCTGTTTGGAAGATTCGTGACGATATATACAATACATCAATAACATTAAAAAGCAATTTATATACATGACAGAAACAATGTAGGAGAAGGCCAATAAGGCCGAAAATAGACTTCCTGAAAAATACAAACGAAAATGTTTCAAAAACATATAAATACATTTAGAAGAAAAAAAAGTCATACACAACTAACAGACAAGACAAAGGACGGTGCTCGGGACAAAATAATCATAATTATAAGACGTTTAGTCAGAATTTGTCAGGAATCTGCTTTGCTATTTTACTTTACTTTTGTTTTTATTTCCTTATAAAAGAGGGGGTTGAAACTTTTGAATCACATACAATTAATACTAACCTTCATTTGTAGGAGATCTTTCGCCACATACCATCTGGCGTCATCAGCTACTAAAGATGTTATTATTTATCCCAATGAGCTGTTGGATGATAATGACGTCAAATCAAATCCGGAAGTAGCTTGATTTGAAATTTCATATGCTTTAAAGGGGGATGGCCCGATTTAAGTCTATGAGTTTTTCATCTTAAAGGGGCATTTCGTGATCCACAGCCTCGTCCCCCCGACTTACCTTAAACATGTTGAGATTTTTATATCATCTGAACTGTTAGCCTTAGTAATCCACGTGTGCCCCATCTTATGTGCAAATTCGGTCGCTCTGTAGGAAATTCGCAATTTTGTATTTTCTGTCCGTAAATGGACAGAAATTGCAGCACAGTAGCCTATGGGACCGTGGGAAACGAGCAATGCTCATAACACAAAACCGCAAGATCGGGATCAGCTCAAATTCTGAAAATAAGCTTTTCTCAAGGATATCTAGTCATCTATGAATAAAACAGAAGGTGCTGAAATCACGAAATGCACCTTTAATAGAATAGCCTTCACCCCAAAACCCCATCTGTAACATGGTAAAGTTTCGCGCCGATATTTCAACCCGTTTTGATGCGAGAGCTAAAACGTGATTTTGCAATCCCATAGAGTACTGTGTAAAATTAATATTGGTCGACCAAAAAGAGGCACATTTTCGCTCATAACATCCAAACCAAACATCTTTTAGCCCTAAGATTTCACAGAATAAATGAGAAAAATAGTAGCTATCTTCTGATACCAAAATTGTGACCACTTCCGGTAAAATCTGGGGTCCCTGGGGACGAGGCTATTAGCGATCGGGCCGGTGCGCTAAAATGCTAAAAACTTTCGTAAAAAGCTTCTAGGTAATCGTTCTCTCATCCTTTTCGGTCATTTTAGCACCTTCACCAGGGTTAGGGTATGCCTTCAAAGTCGAAGGGTGGGGGGGGGGGGTTTGCCACCCAAGGATCTTTTATGGTGCATTTTTTGCATCGGGTACTTTATAACTAATTCTCGAGGGGGGGGGGGTGGTAACCACCCCCCCCCCCCCCCCCCTTGGTAAACCGTGTTACAAAAAAGGCTTGGTAAGACGAGGGTTAATGATTCCAGTATACAACGTTTACATTTAGGAAAAGTATCTAGTGTCTATTTCATTTTATTTATTATTTTATTTATTTATTTTCAAATGCATTGCATAATCAGAACAATGCACTTTACAGGGAGCGAATTCGAGGCGCGTGTGTCCTCTACATGTTTTAGTTTTTTACCGGGGAGTGTGTCGTAAATCATGAAATTGTTGTCGAGACCGAATCCGATGTTAAAGATTTTGCCAGAAGTAACCAATCCGTCGTGGACGTTATCGACAATGACAACGTCTTGGGCGATACTCAGTTGGTATTAAGTGTAGAAGATCCACTAGGTAAGACATGCTTGATATTGTGAAGACGTTTCATGACTTGACATAATAAAATGGTGTACCAACAAATCAACTAAATGCTAATGAGTTAATTTCACTGTAAAAGAGTTAAATTTCATATCTTTTCTGAAAGAATATTTTCTGGGCCAGATTTACTGTTAATAAATTATATATATAATAAATTTTATCATTCTGTACATTATCCAGAGTCAATTTTACCCAAAAATATTACACGAACATAAACAGGAAAGAATTAAATCCTAAATGTGCTACCCACTTATATTAACTGCGTATGTTTTTATCTGGGAAGCGGTCATACAAGTATTCGGTTCTCTAGATTCAGGGAATCATCATACCCCCTCGGTCTTGTTAATTAAAGCCACTATCAGTCATTTTTTCGAAATTCAAAATCCCCATTTTGTCTCTAAGTTTCGAGTGTTATGTCATATCAACACCTTAGGGGCCTATATTACCGATCTTTGTGAAAAATAGCCACTTACGCATTTTGAAAGCGGTCTTGAAGATGCCATGTACGACTGTTTCTAGACCTAAAAAGTCGGTTTCCGACTTTTATAAGTAAACAAAACATAAATATTTCTTGACAAATACGGCGTGTTACGCTTAGCTACTTATAGTGGTCTTTACTACAACAATTTCCAATACAACAGTGCAAAAAATGGACTTTGGGGCGCGATTAGTTTACATTTTGAAGAAATCACTGATAGTGGCTTTAAGTTGAATTGGGTCAATTTTACGAAAACTCTGGGTAAGGACAGAATGATTAGCTTGAATCATTTGTTCTTAATTCAAATAGGGATAAGGATAAAGATAATTAATTTAGGTAATTTATTTCCCTAAATATTTGACTAAAGACAGCCAAGCACCATAAAAATTTCCAAAAAAGGACTGCTTTAAAGGTGCTTGTTCCGATTTATGTGTACTGTGTTCTCTACTTGATATGAGAGCCTGGCACTTGTACATACACCCCATGAAGTACCGTGGGAAACAAACTTTCGGTTTTGATGGTAGACACAATAATGCAGTTGCAAAGCCCTATTCAATACTGTGCTAATATTGGTGGTTAACCACTAAAACGGCGGTTTTTTGTTTATATCTTGTGAATGAAATAGATTTGAGGGCTCAAATTTCAGGACGATAATGAGAAAAATACGGCCTTTTATCTGATATCAAAATCGAAACTACTTCCGGGTAAATCAGGGGGGTTCCAAAGACGATCGGAACACGCCCCTTTAAAGCACTAGCACATATTTGAAGAGCGATCGCAATTTTCAATATTTGAGATTTTTGAACAATTGTGTTGTTGTATGTCTAGTAAACTATACCTGCGAACGGTAATGCTCAAAAGTGCGTATTTGTCATAAATAAATTTTGTAATTAAAATCGGAATTCCCGATAATGAGTTAAATTAGTGAGGGTCCCATGGACCACCACCTCCCCTTGGGCACTAACGGAAGTCGTCTGAGAATATTTTTAAAAATCAAAGAACCATAGCCAATTTAATGTAAGTAAACAATTATTACTAACAATAAAATAATTAACCCTCCGTGTGCTGAAAACAAACAATTTCATTGTAGACGTTGCTAAACCCGTTACTGTACAAACTCTATGGGCAAATGACGTGTATTTTGCAACATCCGTAAAAAATACAGGATTGTCCAAAACTGCAAGTTTTGTGTTAATATATGTAAATTGGTTCTTCTAGAGTAGATATCAACATAAAATAAGTTTTTAAGAAGTTTTATGTAAGTGTGAGGCTCTTTGGAATTTTTTCGTCGTTTTGCCCAATTTTTGCGTGTTTGGAAAATAATGTTTTGCCCCTAATTTGCAGCCTAAATAATAAATTTCATTTTTTATTGCTGATAACCCTTTACTTGTTACCTTTATGTGTTATAAATTTTGTGCAAAAGTTCTGTCGGGATAGTGGTTTTCTTAGTGTGGGGTCCCATGGAGCGACAGTTAACAAGGGGTTAAACAGTTGGGTTAATTGGGTCTTTATACACACACACATACACACACACATACACACCCACACACCACCCACACGTACACACATACGCACGCACATACACACACACACACGCACGCACATACACACAAAAACACCACACACACACATGTATATGAGAGATTGGGTGTATCTATTACAACATTGGTTCCCCATTCGTAGGATTGGTATAGGTACCAAGATATATAGGCGAAAGAAATTGGAATGGGGGTGAAACGTAGCACAGAATGATGTTATAGTATCGGCTTACTGGCCGAAGCTTTTCGTCCGCAGGGCTTCTTCAGGGCCTAAAATGGAGAAACCCAGAATTAAACGACATTAGTAACTCTCAAACCCCGTGTGTATAAAATAAATAAAAAGTTTAGATAAACAACTAGCCGAAGCAGAGGGTTATAAAAGTAAAAACCAGTAAATTAGACATACAACAACAAAAATGAGTGCTTACCGGTGATGGTAGGGAAAAGAAGGGATGGTCGATAGGTCTGTTGTTGTGTCACGAGTAGCAATGGACAATGAAAGGCGATGCAGATATAATACCAAAGTGCGGGAAACGCAAGAGAGCGCAGAAAAGAGTCGGGGCGAACGGTGGAGGATACGAAAAAGGAGGAGAGCGGTAGGCCTATAATTCGGCATTTATACCAAAGGGTTTTAAGGTGTTTAGCTTGGCAATCCAAAATGATTCGCGTTTACGAAGGATGTGATCATTTTGTGTGCGAACATATTCGATGCCCATGAGAGAAATATCAAATGCACTGTGGTCTTCTGAGTTGATCGACGATGGGTAATGTTTTCTTTTTTAGTTTGATGTCGGATTTAGTGCCCGTAAAGCGAACGTAAAGTTTGATCATAGTTTTTATAGTTTTTATTCCAATTTCTTTCGCCTACATATATATATATATATATATATATATATATATATATATATATATATATATATATATATATATATATATATATATATATATATATATATATATATATATATATATATATATATATATATATATATGTATGTATAGCTATATCACCTCAAAAGATGTATCTCAGCCGTGTGGGACTCGTGGTGTAGATGGTTATCACGCTTGCCATGCACGCAAGTGACCCGGGTTCGATTCCCGGCGAGTGCTCTTTTGAGGCTTTCTTCTTCTCTGATCTTTCTTTCTTTCCAATTGACCTGTTCTTCTTTATAGGCCGATGACCATTTAATAAAATAATACTTTGAAATGTGGTAATGTGCGTACCCTTTAACAGCACCTATGATTACAATTTTCCGCATACTGCAGTTTCGCATAGTTAATGCGAAACTGCAGTATGCGGAAAATTGTAATTGTTTTTTTCCATCATTTACTGACTATTTGACTATTTCAATATATATATATAGGAAGAAATTAAGATGCGTGGACGTAGCTAATGTAGTAAAAATTTATTTTCAAGCTTTCGAGATTATTCTCTTCTTCAGGATCAACATTATAGTAATGTATTTAGACTTACCATAATTGATGGATGGCACCCAACAAACTTGCCCTCACAGTGGGCGTTCTATTGCACTCGGCATGTATACACATACGGCACTCACATGAGTGCCGTATATATATATATATATATATATATATATATATATATATATATATATATATATATATATATATATATATATATATATATACTCTCGTTTAGTTTATATATATAACACATAACATACACACACATATGTATATATATATATATTTACCCTTAAAGCAGATAGGTACCTAATTGCTTGTTTTCAATTTTAATACATCAGTCGTACCAAGAGAACAACCAGCTGTTCAGTGCCCATTTAACTACTGTCTCAATGGAGGGAATTGTATTGAAACCCAAACATCGTACTACTGTTCGTAAGTATGACAACTTTATCACTGAATTTGTGGAAGTCACTTTTAGGTAAAAGAATATGTTCTTATATAGTAGATTTAAGAAATAAAGGGTAAGATGTTCATGTTTATGCAAGAATAATATAATGTGTCCTAGGCAAGTAAAACATGAATAATGGACAAGGACACATTATTTGGCATAAGCATGGACATCGCACCTTTTATTTTTATTCTATTACCCAAATAAAATCCAAATTCTGATTAAAAATGTAACAGTTGTTTAAGCCTTTACAGCGCGCGCCCTGTTTTCTCCGCGTAAATGGTATAGTGGTGGTGACACGCGCCGAAAAGAATGAGCACTTTGCATCACGCATTAGGGCGTAATCGCGACCCATTATTGATATCAAATTGGATTAATTAAGCTCAAATTAATTGGTCGAGCTTTGAGTTGCAAAAATATTGGGCGAGACGCAGCCGAGCCCAATATTTTAAAACTCAAAGCGAGTTTTATCATTATCATGTTTTGGATCCGATATTTGCATACACTTGGACTTCTCAAAATTTGATAATGCAGAATAATGGGCAGTAAACTAACAAATCAAAGAGCGCGCTTTTCAATAGAGGGGAAGTAGAGGTAATAGAATTCAAATTAAAGTTCTTGCTTATTTCCATGGGGTGGATTTTGATGCGAGGGTTTAATCCCTGGCAATGTGATGACTGAGGCCTTTAGCCATTCCAAACCTATTGTGGCCATGGTACAGATTACTGCCAGTACAGCTTACACGAATCTGATGGATTCGTTATTACATAATGGTCTGTTTTAAATATGATAAGAATAAGGCCATGGTTGGCCGGGATCGCGGGATGTTGAAGGAACTCATAATCCCTTTGGGCTATCTCTTAGTGGTTGATTGCCAAATAAAACTTCGTTGCGTTATGTGTGTATTGACATAAGAATGCATATTTTCCTTGTGAATTAGTTTTTTGCAGTGTCAAAGTACAACGTTTTAATTCAATATTTGTTGTGTTTTTATTACCTCTTTTTCAATTGAACACCGTTTTCTTGACGGGGATTATATTTAAATCTTCATACCTGCTAGCTATATTATTGTACATTGATATGAATACAATAAACTCTTAAAGCGATTTATGGGTATAAATCTAGCGGCTATATAATGAAATATCCGTAAATCAAAACGTACCAGATGGTTTTCAATGGCCATTGGAGTATTCCTTGCGAAAAAATCAGAATTATTCCGACCAATAGACCACAACTGTAACAGCGATCATGGAAGCTACCATGTTTTATTCCGGGTGGTATATTTAAAGCGCCGCATGCAATACCGAAACAGAAACCAGCGAAAATATATCACATACTCGCCTAACATCACGTGCAAGTTTGCCACAAACCTCATCCTTTTGACATTTCGTTGAAGCACACAAAGGATAGTATCGAATTCGTTTAGATTTTTTTATTGCAAGAACTACACTTTTTTTAAAACTTTTCAGTGATATGGAAAAATGTTAAGGGGGGTGTTTTAGATACATTTTTGTGATTAACAAAGGTTTTAGTTGGCCTAAACACAACTATAGTATATTCCACCCTCGTGTCACTAGTAGAAAAGTTTTGGACAGCACCGATTAGTTGGGAGAGGAAGAATAAATGTGGCCTGAGTCACCTGTTTCATGAAGTAAACTACGATAATCTGCCTTTCCCATGTTTACACAGAGTGCAAAGACTTTGTAATTCTTCATATCCAAAGCGTGAGCGCTCCAAAGTCCGACATTTACTCACCTGTTACATTGAATACCATGGTGTGGCAAAGTATTTGTATGTAGTGAAAGTTAAAGGTTAATGCGCTATAAATGCGTTATACGTTGACTTGAATGATTTCATTAAGCAACAGATTGATTTTTCTTTGCTATCGGGATACATGTTTTCAATAGATAGAATCCATGTAAACGTGGACACTTTAAAAGGGGTCGCGTATATTTAGTTTTATCGGCAGTCCGCACTGTAAACCCACTGATGCTCTATAGAATGAATTGGCTCACACAGTGATTGTATATTAATGGGAAAAATTGGGGAGCAACGGGCGGGCATCTGGTCCTACCGAACACAAACCATTCCAGAGACACCTGTTTAACAAAAGTTGTATCCCGGGTGCACGTTTTAAGACATGCCATCCCGTCCGACGACGGGCAAATACAATGAGCTCACTTAATTGGCTTGATTCTGTAGTCTGTTATGACCGTTGTGAAGGATATATGGGCGCAGGTAATCATAGGTCCGGGCTCCATAGACGACAAACGGAATAAAGCGTGGAACTAATGTTGCCTGCCAGAGTCAAGAACTGAATCGATTGCCCTATTGTTCACCATTGTTTCCCGGACTGTGAGCCCGGAGGACCATATCTCCTTGCCACACCCTCTCTAACCACCTGCTTGGGGCTCTTTTTGGATGACCAACATGCCATCTTGCTTCAATACTAAGCCCAGGTTTTTCCCTCCATTGTATCGAGATCAGTGTTCGAAACCCACTAATGCGCGGTTCAGCAATCTACGTACCTTTTTCAATGTTCCGCGTAGCTCATCTTTGATGATGAGCGTTTCCTAATTTTATTTTAAAAAACTATATTCTCACAAATCCCAGGCTCATTTTAAATAAAAATTAGGCATAAATGTTATGCCCGTTTTTGATAATGTAATATATTTTTAAAGAAAAACGTTAAATTAAAGCGGTGTTTTTAATTCCAATGTTAAAAGTAAACGCTATAGTTCTTTCATACAGGCAGAACTTGACTAAAACCACACCACGATCATCTTTCAATTGGTGTGAAAGACTAACCCTGGCTTGTGGCAAACGATAGCGTAATAATAAACGTGGCGGCTTCCCTAAATCGTCTACTACTGCTTCGAAAGTTTAGCGTGAAAATGATGTTTTGTTCGCAAGGAAACTCCAATGACCATGCAACCATCTGGTACTCATATTTAGGGATATTTTCATTAATTATGTGCCGATAGATTTATACCAATAAATTCCTTATAAAATTAACCATTCAAATTATCCTCTTGCCCCCAGGTGACTGGACAAGACCTCACCTTTTTAAAACGAGGTCTCTCTCATATTGAAATCTACTATAGTACTGTAAGCAACTTGGAGCTATGCTCATCCACACCGTCCATGACACATTTCATTGGGTTTGTACTTGTACAGTGGAGCAGGTTGCATGAACTGACCGTTGGGGGTGGGTGTCGGCATCGGGTGGTTGTTCATGGGGGGGTAGGTCATCCCAAAAACCAGCAGGGGGTATATTTGGGGTTTGTGTCCAATACCTTGGGTGATGAAAGCTACTGAACTGTGCCAATGGACTTGGCTTGTACTAGCTCATAGTGATCGCCCTTTACACCAACTGGCGGAGTGCCAAATTGTGTTAAAACGTTTTTCTATGGAGTGTGAACTGCTCACTATGATGAGATTGCGATTTAATCCGTATTGAAATACGTGTTTCAACAATTTGGCACTCGACGACCCTCTTTACATGGTTCGCCCTTTGCACGGTTCACTCCTGCAGGCTTGGTTTTTTGTAGACAGAAGATCGACCCTCTCAACTATTTCATACGTGTGCTTCCATGCATTCATATTCCTGACACGTTGGTGGGGTCGATTGTGGATGAATTCCCGTAGATTTTGTCATGCTAAAATTGTTTGTTTGCTGTTTGGGTTTCAATCGGACCTAAACTGTCAGAAAATGATGGTGCAATTTTTCCTACTGATGCCCCCCCCTTCTTAAAGGGGGCAAATGTTAGTACAGGGAACAATTTAAAATCGAGTCAAATTGGTTTTAATGTACACTACGCGTTCTCTCGCATAAGGATTAGAAAAAGTATATATTTGCATAGGTTCCACCTTTAGTTAAAGCGGTATAGCCCCATAATGGTTCAAGGGTCCCCCTGGGGGTCAATGCTCCGAGTTTTTGAAAGTGGTGCCAAATGATCTTGTTCATAGACTGAAACAAAATCATTTTGATGATTGATTTCATTGAAATATCACCATGGCGACATCCAGGGAAAGTTCTGGTGACCCCAATAAAAGACATGTTAGACCCTTGCGACATTTTTTTTGCCTGTTTTAATTTGCCATCCAAATGTCACACACTGTAATTGTAAAATAATAAATTCTCCTTGGAATACCGTGAGACCATACAACCAACTTAATCACCAGTTTCAACAAAATCTGAGCATTTGGGTAATCTTACCCCATGATGACCTTGAACCATTGGGGCTAAAGCGCTTAACTAAGGTCGGAACCTCGGCAAATATATACTTTCTAATCCTTAATACGGAGACGAACTGTTAAGATTACATTAAAACACAATTTACTCGATTTAACTTTTCCCTGAGTACATTTGCCCCCCTTGGGAAGGGGCAAGCATCCGAAAATTTGCATACCCATCATTTTCTGACGTCTGGTCCCT
>JAMKCH010024090.1:0-20535 GCA_023653785.1 Ophioderma brevispina | reverse complement strand
TCAAACCACTCAATCGATGCCACCCCTGGTGAAATTTCAAGAATTTTTTTCTTACTCTAAAAAAGTCAACAAAGGTCTTTATCTTACCTGTATTTCCTCAAAGTTAAGTCTTTAGCATCAACTTGAACATGTTAATGAGAGGTGTTGCTGTTGCTTTATTCTACTGGCCTATTCTGATTCTCATTACCGGCAGAGTCGCTTCTGCTGGTGAAGCCATCAACAATACAGCTTGCGGTATTATTATTATTATAAATACTATGTATTTTTAGGCCTAAAATTTAGAAAATGCCTTACAACATGACCACTGAGTTGTATTTACTGACAAACACAACGCATACCACAAGAAGTCAATGCATACCGCAAGAACGGGTCATCACAGCCAGCGTGAAAATTACTTTTGTTTTGGAATTTCCTTTTAGAGCTTGTTAGGAACCCATGATTTCATATAAAATGTTTCACAGTTACTTTTTCATGCAGAATTTACCTTAATACTAATACATGAGTAAATAATAATTTCCATGGATCTTTATTAATAAAGTGTTTCCTTTAAATTACTGTAAATTGCTCATAGTTTTCAGACATGCCACTTTAAATGGCCTTACAAAATTTATGTCTGAAGTTATTAGCAATATGGATTCTCCAGGATGTCATCAAAACACTGCACACCTATATTAAAGGGGTACCACCCAATCCTCAGCCTCAACCCCACCACTTACCCCAACAAACCTGATATTTTGGTATAATTGGAAGCCTTATATTTTCTCATTTCATCTGCACAATTTTTTGGCTGAATTATATCCCATTATGATGATAATGATTATTCATATAGCTTGTTTACTGGAAAATAATTTGTAGTAACCTATAAGTTATTGTAATAAACATAATTACTGCTCACATTAAAATAGTATTTTGGAATCAAATTAAATTTTGGTATTAAATCATGTTGGTGATGGCCTTTCCTATGAATATGATATGTTAAAATTGCTTATATTGTTTAGTTTTTAGTTTGTTATAATTGCTCAGTGCTCATTAACAATATCAGCTTACTTTTGGGTTCTCCTTCCCATTTTATCATCCACATCATCAACCAAGCTAGGTGCGTATCCAGATTGCTGCTTCCCACCACGTTGTCGGACACTGCCCTCTCCACTATCCGCCATAGCTGAGCCTGTTTCCAAATGGAATTAAAACAGAACACAAAAATAGCATGATAAATACTTCCAATGATGTACTTATGATCATTACCAAAATGTATGTAACACTGAAATATTCATTCACCATATCATGACTATATGTAAATTATGTGTAAAACCATGTGCACTTGAGAAATTGCATGTAAAACCCGACCATGTGTAAATTGGTTGTAAATCCAGTAGTTTTACTATCTGCAGACATCGTCTTTTAAGGCGAGTGAGGGTTTTGTTCCCCTACAGCTCTCCTTCAAGAGCAATTTTTTATTATTATTCCCTTGTACTTAGGTTTGGCGGAAAAGGAAAGAAACATACAGAAATAGACCGCCAAACCTCACTCACACAGCAACATGTGCAACAGTAACAAAAATCAAATTACTTAATATACATATCATAGTGCACATGAAAACCAAATATAGTAGTGATTATTCAAAGGGATTTTTATATAAAAGAGCCAAAAGTACAACGAAGAAGGAAGTCGCACTTGCCAGCAAAATTTATGCCAGTTAGTAATCAATGAGAGCCAAAATTCACACACAAAGCATATGGTTGGAAATGAAGTAAATAGTATTAAGGTTCTGAGTCATATTCAGGGGTTTTGTATCCCGGCCCGCACCCAGACCCCGAAACCGAAAGTGCCAAAGTGCCTGCACTTACCACACAGCACTGAAATGAAAAAGATAAACTCCTCTGAAGACGAGACCCGGCAAGGGCAGGAGGGCAATGTTCCGCGTCCATGCTGCGCTGTTGCACCCCAATGTCACAGGGTCCATTCTCCCGGTATTAACTTTGTTTGGGGTTAAAATTTCTGGGAAAAAAAAAGGGTACATCCCAAGGTTTTATTAAAAAGGTGATGTTTCCAACTAATCATGTGCTCCCCAAAACATGTCATGAAAAGAAAGATCTTTTTTTAATAAACTGGTAGTAATTTGAAGTTTAACCCTGTTTTTTTTGTCCTCAAAAACGATCGAGGGACAACCTCGATGTATTCCTTTTATTGTCGACCACATCCGCTAAAAATACACTATAGGAAGCTAAGAAATATGGCAAAAAATATTTATGACTCAAAACTCCTTAAACAATGAGGCTTTGCCCAAAAAAAAGTATCATTGTTTGACATTTCGACAAGAGGAGAGAAGGCAAAATGCCCAATATTGTTTTACATTATAATGTATTAATTTCTTGTTGAGATGGAACATTTGGTACTGTTTCAAGAACTCTTTGCTAGTTAAAGATGATAAACTTTGCAATAGGTAATTAATAGGTAAAAGTCAGGTCGTTTTTAGAACAAAATAAGAACGTTTTGTCATTTGAAGCTGAGTTTACATGAACTTTGTGCTTTTAACCAATTTTCAAAATGGACACCCAAAACGCTTTAGAGATACGACAGTCCACAAAAAGTGTGTATGTTTCCGGTGGAGTTTTTCCCAAACAAGAGCATAGTCGTCTTGGACAATCCGCATCTTACTAATAACGTATTTGTAGCAAGAATCTTTGAGGATTCTATATTGAAACCATCTTAACTTAGTATCGACTGAGAACTGAAATTTAATTGCATATTTCCTTCCATTGATTGTCACTTATATTCAAATCCCGTTGCCATTTGTTATCCAAGGAGGTAGCAAAAGAACCTACAAAAGTGTCGAAAAACTTTGTAACCTTTCTTTTGTTTAAATACGCCTCAACATTATTAGGCTGGAAAGGGGAGTATATTTTTGGGTAGGAAAGTCTTGAATATGAAAAATTAGCTTGTATGCCCTAAACAATACTCAGTGTATTTCTAGAGGTAATTTGTTTTATAGAGCTTATTTGAATAAATTCAAACACTTGAATAAAAGTACCATGTTATATTAAAAATCGTTCACAAAGAAAAAGAAAACGCCCTTGTCTTCAGGAGCATAGTTAGGGTTTTCCCATCAACTTTAATTTTGTCATTCCCACCAAAGAGCTTTTTGGCAAGGCGATTTACATCCAAGTACTGATTATATAAATACCCAAAAACGGAATCAGGCATTACAGGGTATCCAACCGAAATTATTTATTAAGGTGATTGGGTCACGTTGCTGCGCGCAACTGTCTCCAAGCAGAGATTTCGCAAAATTGTGACTGGGCGTTCCAAGCTGTCCGGCGCTGCGTAAAAAAAACCTGCGTACACTGTGCGATCTTCCGAAGATAGCACGCACGCTTTTGGACCCTTCACCGGTCCAATGAAGTACAGAAAGTAGGCCTATGTGCGTTCACAGCATTTAGGCATTATTAAACAAACACTGAGTCAAAGATTATATTGCTACTATAACGGGCACAAGTATCTAAAACACCTTGTCCGAAAATATAAGCAGCTTCTCTCTGATTTTTTTCAACACACTTTCTCAATGTCGTATCGGAAAATGTGTTTTCTATGATTTCTAGTCAGGAGACTCGAAAGTGTCTAAGGAATACAGTCTCCGATGACAAGAGATTTTGCATTTCCAACAACATTTCACTATTTAGGTCTTTATAGAGAGTGTTAAATGATAAAACAGTGATGATTTAAATATGATCTTATATAGGTTGTTGACGGAAATTGAAGGAATCACTTGTCATTTTACCGAATTTCCGGCAGGTAAAGTTAAATGACGATCCTTTATTTTGCCCGTGGACAAATCCGGAATATCCGAAAAAAATCATTTTATTGTTATATACATTTCATGTAGAATAAGACAATTTTTGTCAGTATCAACAGCAATTTACAGTATTGTCCTAATAAACGCCCGGGGCGGTGCATTTTCAAAAGGGAGGGCGTTTATTACAGTCAAAATGGAAAGTAAAAAATCCCCCGCAAACAAGTCACTACACAAGATTTTCGCTGATACTAATAATACAAAACTTTTTTTTTGCACGGGCAGGGGAACGCTGTTTTCGCACCTCCCGAGGTCAAGTTCCATACTAATTAAAACTATTACAACTGTGCACAAAGGCGATTATGATACGTATTAGACAGTCCCGCCATTTAAATCAATGTGATTTAGGTAAGCTTGAACTAATTTTGTGATTGTTTTATCAACATCGGATTAGAGCAGGGCGTTTATTAGGCACAAAACGGTATGGCATTTATGGAAACTACAATTTACTAAAAAGGAGGATAATCAGGTAACTTTACGGCCGGAAATGACCGTAAATAAAAAGGAATTGTTGATTATCTTTTCGTGAGATTGACTCAGTTACTGGAACGTCATAATCATTTCAAAAACATTGAAGAAGTGATGCAAATCTTAAATCACCTATTCACCTGATACTAATGCTGGATGTGAATTTTATGTGATTTTAAAATTTTACTTAAAAAAAAAAACTAACGAATCAGAATTTTGTGGACCAGCGCCATTGCAGCATAGTGAACACTTGGCATAAAAAAAGACGACGTAGAAAATGCTCATATGTTTTTTGTAAGTCCCATGAAACTTAAGTAATATGAGGTTAATCTTCGAAAAAAAGGTTGACAACAGTATTACCCAAAATTGCCTAAGAATGTAGGCCTAGAAGGAGCTATACTGATCGTACGGCTAACTGGTTTCAGAGTACACGCTTAAACTGCATTCAAACTCACAAAATCTGACTACGCTCTGCTTTCCCTTCTCACCTTTCCATAAACTTTTCTCCCTTTCTTACATAGTCTTTTAATGATTCTATCATACACCACAAACAACAATATATAAAGATTAAACAACAAATTACAAAAGAGGGAAAAAACAATCATAGTTTTAATCAGTGCGAACTTTGCGTGGCCTGGTTTTGTTCGCGTGTCAGCGTAAGCGTTGCCTGCGTGGAACTTTGGCGTGTTACGCACCTCAATCGCGTTGTATTTAGATTATAAAATGCGTTATTTTCGAAAATAACAGAAAAAGTCGTTCGGTGCCCCTACTTTTTCTTCAGTTAATGGACAGATCTATTAGTGCGCCAAATGGTATTAAAATTTGGCCAAACGTTATCGAACCGATCTTTTTTAATATCCAAAAAAGTTCCATGAAAAAATGCATTTTCCATAACGTGTGTACAAATTTTTGGAAAAAAAATAGGTGTTTTTAATAGAATTTTCTCAAACGAGTTCGGTGACCCCATATTTTATTTCTGTATTTGCCCGCTACACGATTGCAAAGTCATTTATAAGAAATTTAACAAATCTAATCGATCAGATTCTATCGTGATCAATCACCTTAAGCTATTATTTCCAAAATAGAAAGTTATCACCTGTCAGATTTGTGACAGAGATGGAACAGTTGGACCCATTTTGGTTACCCGAGCTAGCCATGCCAACATATCAACTTACTTCAGGAGCATTACTATGCCTTTCGACATTGCCATTTGACGCCTCCATTTTCACAAGATGGTTGACAATCTATGGCGGCTTATCTTGTCTGGTTGACCTCCAAATAAAATTAAAAAGATCCCATTTAAAGTTTCAATAAAATACGTGCTTGGGTTTGTGACACTTTGGGCGCTATAACTTTAATTAGGTAAACACAAGGGATTTTAAACTACGACTCTACCTAAGACCATTAAATTTCGTTTACACCAGTTATGCATTACATTCCCATGGGAGTCAAGTGCTTTTATAGATTGGGAAACATGTCGGACAAATTGTGTTAAAAGAAATACCGAAGCATGAACAAAATGCATAAAAATGCCATTAATTCAACTTTCTAAATATTTTCAGTATTTCGATGTTTTATGGGACCAATCAAAACGGATACGTTTTCGATGTAACTCTTCCCAAATAACCAGCAAGTGGTTATTTTAAGTGGGACATAGGTTCTTGAGAGTGAGACATTCAAGTTCTTCGCTTGGAAGCACACCCGTCAATGTGTTTTTCCCTTATTTCCTCTCCCACTTCTAACTACCCACTGCTAATTCTCGCATTGATAATCATCCCCACCAAGCACAATAAAGGTTCGATCAAATCATCATCTTTTTCGGGATAATTGGACCTTGGTAAGGGCCCTGCGGATTCTGCATCCACTGTATGGGGTGACCCCTCTGGATAATAGGGGGTGAGCTCTCATTTCAAAACAGATTACCTAGATATGCAGTTAAATTCTCCCAATAAAAAGGCATTCCGTAAAAAATATCTTATTTCAGAATGTTTGATATAGGCCTATTTGAGGGTTATGAGGTGAAAAAAACAACGCTACAGAGAAGTCTGTGGGTTTTTTTTTTAGAAGTACTCTTTGTGATGTATTAAGTGAACATAAGGTGATTAGAAAAAAAGAGAGTCTGAATTATTATCACTATGTTGAATGTTTAAGCAGCTATAAACTATGAAGTTTAGAAAATCGGGTGGCTCTGAAAAGAGACCTGTTGCTGTTAGTTCTATAGGACCAATTTTGCATTTGTGAGTCTGATTGAAGTAGTTTTTTTTTGAACGGTTTTACATAGAGGTTTTATTTTAAGAAGCAGTTTCAAAGTGTAGTTTTTTTCAGATGCGTACTAGAAAGTAACACCATCCAAGATTTTTTTTTTTTCTTTTTTACGCTTCCGAAAAATATTTTTTGTTTCAAAATTCAAATTATAATTTCCTCGAAGTGTCTTCATCCTCAGGATTTTGAACCCACAGAACTTTCCTAGTAATCAATCACTAGACTGTGTCCAGGTTTTATCAAATTTATCATTATGTAACATGGAAAAATGATAGTTTTCTTCTTATCTACTCATCACTTTCTCTCCAGAACTTTTAACAAAAGTTGCAATTTATTTAATACAATAAATAGACTACTAAAAGGTGTTAGAGTCAATAGATATCTCATGCGGTACCAGAGAAGTACCCCAAGGAACTACTAACATTTTCATTGAAAAGGGTATTCTAGTTCTAGTTTGTTGTACGTGCGTGTGGGTCATAATCCTTTTTGGGTACAATACGCAAAATTAGCTTTCTATAAAATCATAACGTGGGCTCATAATCATCAATCTCACACAACTCTTAACAATATCTTGAAATAAATAATTTTTTAAGGAACGCTTTTTCTTGGGAGAATTTAACTGGCATGCTCTCGTAAACTCGTTTGAATAACAGCTCACCCCGATATAATGGCGAAAAATTATCAAAATGTGCCAATTTTCAAAACTACTGCAGAATTTCCAGGAATTGTAACTGCATAATGGAATGTGTGACCCCCAAAACTCAGTTAGACACCAAAACCACACAAAGAGACCCACAAATGACAAAAGTTATGGCCGAAAATGTGGTTTTTCAGGAAAACGGCGGCCATTTTGGATTTTTGGCGCCGGCGCAACTTTTTTTCCTTTTAACCCCCAAAGCGAAAAATTTTGTATTTCATTTGAGATAGAGTAAATGGAATCAAAAAAACTTTGCAAAAAAAAAAAAATCACCCATTTATAGCCCCCTCCTACTAAAAAGGAGGATAATTCAGTTACGCGGGGGTTTCAACGGCCGGAATGACCGAAAATAAAAAGGAATGTGATTTATCTTTTCGTGAAGATTTGACCAGTTACTTGGAACTTCATAATCATTTTAAAACATTGAAGAAGTGGTGGCAATTTAAAATCACCTATTCAACTGATACTACTGCTTTTATTTTTTACATTTAGTGATTTCTCTCTCAAACAAAAACACAGAATTTGTTGTGGCCCACGCCATTGCAGCATAGTACAACTTGGCATAAAAAAGCCTGACGTAGCTAATGCTCATATTTGTTGTTTAAAGTTACCCAATGAACACTTTTATTAATAGCGTTTAACTTCGAAAAAAATTTTTGACAACAGTATTTACAAAATTGGCTAAGGAGTAGGACCTTAGTAGCTATAATATTCGTCCGGCTAATACTGGTTTTTCAGAGTACACCTTAATGCATTCAAACTCACGAAATCTGGACACGGGCGCAGTGACTATATCTGGCACGAGTAACACCAATCTGCTGTAACCCCAGCCCTGCTTTCCCTCTCTCACCTTTCCATAAACTTTTTTTCTTATTCCTTCCCTTTTTCTTCCATATTCTTTGCATTTGATTCTTATCATACATCACAACCACCATATATTAAAGATTAAAAATTACAAAATTTTAAATATTAACTACATAAATAAGAGATACTGTAAATGTGAACATTTTTGCGTGCCTGTTTTTGTGGTTGTCCGCGTGTCATTAAGCGTTGCCATGCAGACACGTTTGTGGCGTTTTACGCACCTCAATATCGCGTTGGTATTTTAGACTACAAAAATGCCGTTATTTTCGAAAATAACAGAAAAAGTAGTTCGGTGACCCCTACTTTTTTCTTCAGTAATGGACAGATCTTATTAGTGCGCAAATTGTATTAAAATTTGGACAAAAGTTATCGAACCGATTTTTTTTAATATTCAAAAATGTCCATGAAAAAATGAATTTTCCATAGACGTGTGTACAATTTTTTGGAAAAAATAGGTGTTTTTAATAGAATTTTTCTCAAAAACGAGTTCGGTGACCCCATATTTTTATTTCTGATATTTGCCGTACATCGATGAAAGTTCATTTATACGAAATCTTAACAGAATCTATCGAACGGATCTATCGTGACCCAATCACCTTAAGTCTATATTTTCCAAAATAGAAAATGTTATCACCTTTCAGATTTGTACAGAGATGGAACAGTTGGACCCATTTTTGGTTACCCGAAGCTAGCCTCCTAATCCAATTTACTTTCAGAGCATTAATATGCATTTCGACATTTGGCATTTTGACGCCTCCATTTTCATAAGATGGTGACAATCTATGTCGCTTTATCTTGTCTGGTTTACCCTTCCAAATAAAATTAAAAATATCTCTATTTAAAGTTTTAATAAAATCGTTGCTTGGATTTGGGAGCATTTGGGCGATATAACTTAATTTAGGTAACACAAGGGATTTTACCACTACGACTCTACCTAAGACCATTAAATTTCGTTTACACCAGTTATGCATTACATTTCTCATGGAGTCAAGTGCTTTATTATAATTGATTGGTAACATTTCGGACAAATTTGTGTTAAAAAGAAATACCTAAAGCTTGAAAAATGCCATCAAAATGCCATTTTAATTTCAACTTTCTACATATTTCAGTATTTCGATGTTTATGGGACCCAATCCAAACGGCTACCGTTTTTTCGATGTTTATCTTTAGACCCGACAGCTCGTAAAATAATTGTAAAGTTTTTAATACATTTTCTAATGATCCGACCCATCTAGAAATAAAGTGGTATCATCGGCATACTGTGAGATTTTAAAGTTAATATCATCAACGTCAATACCAGTTATATCATTGTTGGATCTTATCATTGAAGCACATAAAATGAATATATATGGTGATAAAGGATCACCTTGCCTACAGCCTCTCAGATTTTAAAATAATTTGAAATATTACCATTGACAATAACAGCTGAGGAAGCGTTGTCATAAAATGCATCATCCCTTGCAATATCAGGGCCAAAATTGAACATTTCTTTAAGGTATACAAAGATAAATTTGTGTGAACTGTATCAAAGGCTTTCTCGAAATCAATCACAAACAACATACCAGGGATTACCGTTTACTTGTGTCTCATAGGTCATAAATGAGTCGAATATTCCACTGCCAATAATCGGTTTTTGGATGACCGTTTTGATCGTCAGAAATATATTTGGTAAGACAGATTTAATACGATTTGCAATGCAGTATGAAGCTCTTATAATGAACGTTAAGGAGGGAGATTGGGCCCCAATTTCCTAGCAACTGTTCTGGGTTTATCTCCTTTTGGAAGAGGTGATGTGGCCCTTTTTTCGATGTCTGCCTATGTAAAGAACCACCACATTTAAACATCATTCACTGTGCACGAAGGAGGAAAGCTAGAAAATATCGGTCCAAAACATTTTATAAAATTCGACCGTAAAGACATCAGGTCCATGAGTCTTATTGTTTTTCATACTTTTTAAGCATCTGTTAATTCAGAGTAGGTGAGTTCCACCCTTCTAGTTTATCTGATTGGGTCTTTTTGAGAAGAGTTTTTTAAAATGGGAAGCCCTTTACAATTCAATGTTACTTATTTAATGCGGTTTATTTTTGGTATAATTTTTCATAAAAGAAAGTCAACAGTTTCCTTTAAGATATCTTCATAGAGTTGAAGTTCAAAACCATTTGTAATTTCACTAATCGTCATTTGTTTGGTTTACAAATTTCTCTTTTCGAGATTGAGAAAGTATTTTGGTGGTTTGTTCACCTTCTTCGATCCATTTTGCTTTAGATCTCACAAAGCAACATTGGGCCCTTTTCTTTCTAATTTCCTCAAGTGCACGTTTGGCATCAGTCATTTCATTATGCAATGTTTCTACATTTTCATCATTAGACACAGCTTCCTCATACATTTTTTTTTCCAATTTTGTTATTCGATTGTCAAGTATTTTTTTAGTCTTATCAGTATCTTTTTTCTGCTTAGAAGAATATGCAATGGTAATGCCTCTTATTTCCAAAAGTAGAACTTCAAAAAACAATTGGTCGTTAATCATGAATTCTAAATTATTTGGGTCAATATTTTCAATGTTATCTCTTTTATATGGAGAGGCAGCATAAAGACTTTTAACCTTAACAATTGCATTTTTTACAGACTTCACATAATCTTCATCTACAAGCAGGTCGTCGTTAAATTTCCATGAACCTCTGCCTCTTTGACTGCTACTCTTACATAGGGCTAAAGTTACAATAGAATGATCGGACCTATATCCCGGTAAAATATCAATGTGATCAATTAGATTTAACAATTCGGAAGATATCAGAAAGAAGTCTAATCTTGCTTGTTTAACAGGGTTTGTTTTGCGCCAGGTAAAACGTTTAACATTTGGGTTTAAAACTCTCCAGGGGTCACAGAGCTCTAGTTCCTCCTTTTTTCTCTTGCCTTTGGGTTATTACAGTGAAGATAGTTGTATGTATCTAAAAGTTGATCTTGTACCAAATTAAAGTCTCCACAAATAATACTGTGGGGATTACCTAAATTCTCAACAGTATTTTTAATCCGAGAAAAAAAATTCAAGAGCAAATTTGATAGTTCCCCTGATGCAGGTCTTCCTAAGTGCATTGTAGGAGAGTGATTTGGAACTCCTCTTGGAAGATCATTTTTGATGTACATTGCAGTGGTAAATGTTCTTAAATTCACCTCTGAATACTCCTTAACTTGACATTGGAGCTTTTAGGAGAGCACTATACCTCTTTTTTAAAAGACAGTGTCTGTATCTGATTGCACTAATTACTACAATATTACTGAGAACCACCTGCCTGTATTCCATAGAAATGTTGCACTCTGACAAAATGCAGAATGTTTTATAGCTTTTCATATTTTGATTTTGCAAGTTCTACCATCAAATATTTTATATCGTGTTAAAAAAATTCAAGGTAATAAAATAAAGAGACATTAGCAACATTATTACAGATTATCATGTTCTGAGGAGTCCAACTGTTGAAAATATCAGATCTGAACCATGATAATCATAAAATCGCAAATTTATTGGTCTCGCTATTAGAAGGGTAGCTGGTTACACTGGTAGAACTAAATAGACAAGGGCGTCCGCTCTGAAGAACTAATGGCGGCCATCCAGCACATTGACATATCAGAAAGGGCATCTGGTCAATGTTCTTTTGCTCCAATAAATCTTCACACAGCAGTATTGTTACATGTGAGGTGAATCTGGCCACCCCCATTTATGGGAACAAACCCGGATTTAAAACTTTGGTTTTACTAATGGGCAGTAAACTGACCAATCAGAATGTTGCATTTTCAATATTGGGCAGAAAGTAATAGAATGTAAATTATACTCCTGGTTTTGGACTAAATTGGTAAAAGATAATTCAAACAGGTAATCTCTAGGTTATTTTACTTCATATAATTTTTCTAATGTATTCTTAAGGTTTTAAAGTATGCAGAGAAAAATACCAAAAATGGTCTGTCAGTCACATTCAATATCAGTCAAAAAACCTTGACAAGCCAAGGTTTAGAATTTTCAGCTTTGTATCAGCTTTAAGGTTGGATTATCGGCTACAGTATCCTCATTCCTGGACAGATTTTGTTGAAAATTGAATGAGATGTGGGTAAAGTAAAAGAAATATGCATGCAATCTTCAATTTTTTTCAAATATATAATTTTGAGATATTTCAATTATATGGTTTCAATTTTCCATTGAATTTGTACAGGGGCTGATTTTGGTAAAATATGGACAAATTGTTTAAAAGCTGTATTTTGTTACTATTTTTTTCTGAAGTTGGAATGGTTTTCATTTTATACGGTTTCAAATAGGCCTATATTGTATTTGAAGAGCAAATTAGTTATGTTTAGGTAATGTTAGTACTTGTCAATAATTACATGATTTTTTTTCTAGAAATACTAAAATACCAATCTTAATCATTATTTCTTGAAAGAAATACACACTACAGACACCCTTCAAGCTTAACAAATGAGGTGTCATATGAAAGAAAATCAAATTTAGACAATTTTCTCAATAGATTTTGAAGTTGAAATGTTTCTATTTTAAGTTAGGTATTTTTACTTTTCCTCAAAAATTTAAAATGAAAACAAAAATAGCAAGACACATAAATCAAAACAAACACCTTTAATATAAACTGATAATTTATGTATCAATGATTAAGTTTGACAACAATTTGTAATAAATCTCTTTACTTTTTAAGCGGACAAGATAGCTAAATCAGGTAAGCGCTCCACTCCAGTGTATGCTCATCCATGCGTATAGGCGTGCGTTCGAGCCCTGTGAGATTCAGCTATCTTGTAATTTCCCTGGACAAGAAATTAACCGCTTGGTTGTCTCAATTTACCCATGCGATATTTGGGGAGCTGGTCCCGGCTGCGATGGTTATCTCGATGTATGTTTGCTGATAAGGGAAAGCGCTGATCCGATCTGCTGCATCCCTTGAAATGATGCTAAATGGTTTATGGAATGGTTGGGCCACAGTGATCAGCGGCCATTGTGAAAGCGCTTAGAGGCCAATAGCATAAGGCGCTATATAAATCTCTGCTATTATTATTATTATTTTTACTTCTGTTACACAAAAAAGCTCTCTCTTCATACTTTTTGTCCTGTTAGTCATATGCTCATTTCAAGTTCCAACCATACAGCCATTGAAACATTGGTTTTAACCTGTGTTTTTGTTTTAAATAGAAATATGACACATTTGCCGCCAATATGGATCACATTTTCACCCCTACTATAACAATGGGTCTTTTTTGCTACCATGCTACTGTAAAGATGGGTCATTTTTTGAGGTCACTGCTACCATATAAATGGGTCCATTTTTCAATTTTTGGTCACAATTTACTATGAAAATGCATCATTTTTTCCAGATTTTTAGTAAAATCACAATGAAAACATAAATTTTTCAGATTTTCGGAAAAAAAGTTACTATGAAAATGGGCCAATTTTTGCCAAGATTACTATGAAAATGGTGCGGAATTTCAAAGCCAACTATATAAATGGGTCAAAATTTATGGGTCACATATTTGTACAATTGAGTCACTTTAAACATGGATCATTTTTTTTACCCGATAGATGCATGCCCGTACCCAATTTTGGGTCGATTTGCTTTGATTTGGAGTACAACAAGATTTTTTTCTGTAGCCTTTTGAAAAATAAAGGATGTTTCCATTATTCACATTGGAATTAACTTATCCATCCTATGCTGGGCAAGGATAGAAATGTCAAGCTGATAATTTAACTCAGAGGAAGTGGCGTGGTCTAGTGGTTAGCAAGCTTACCTCTGGAGCAAAGGGTCCTCGGATCGAATCTCAGTGGGACCACTTGCTGGATTTAATTCGGGACCTCCATTTGGGATTTGATTTGTATAACAGATATTGATTAAAACCTGAATGCCACTTTCTCCATGGTTCATTTGAAATGGGCAAATGAACCATGAAGGCTTGCACTACCCATCCGGTGTGTGTTTTGTGTAGTGTGTTTGAATGTTGCAATATGGCGCTGTTTAAGCTGCTGCCTCCAAGTTGCATTGTTTCTGTCTAGTAATTATTAAGTTGTAAAATCTCTAGCAATTTGGCCTATAGGCCACGATTTGAGATTAAAATAAACCTTGATTATTATTATTATTAAGAATGATTTTTTACTTTTTTTAAGGGGGATAGACCCCTTTGGGGGCTAAAAATAACAACTTTAAATTTAAATTAAGGGAAAAAATACCTTTTTATTGCTTTTTGTTTGACAACAATTGGAGCGTCCATTCAAAGTTACGACCAAAAAGGTGGCTTCGTGAGTCAAAAATAATAATTATTGTTTTACTTTTTAGGGGAAATGACCCCCATAAAATGGGTTCCTATGGGACTAATGAAAATATCCTAGTTCAGTGTGGAGCCCAATTGATATGCTCTAATTTGCTTTTTATCCCATCTCCATAGGGTAAATCGTTTTTGAGAAATCAGGGTGCAAGCGATGTCATATCGTAAAAATTCACTTTTGAGATATCGGCAATTTAGTCTAGAAACACTGTTTTTTAGGTTTTTGTATATTTTAGGAATGCTATTTTACTTTCCTGATGATTTAGAAATTAAGAACTTGAATTTTCACAAATGGTGAAAATTAGAGATCAATAGCTAAATTATTTCTTGATATATATATTTTTAAAGTGGAAAATATTAAATATCGCAGCTTGAGAAAACAATAAAATACATAAGAAATATTAAAAGTAATTTTGACTCACGAAGCCACCTTTTTGGTCGTAACTTTTGAACGGACGCTCCGATTGTTGTCAAACAAAAAGCAATAAAAAGGTAATTTTTCCCTTAATTTAAATTTAAAGTTGTTATTTTTAGCCCCCAAAGGGGTCTTTCCCCCTTAAGCTGATTACTTTGATGTTTAGTAAGACTTGGTTCCACATTGCACAAGTGGTTTACCAGAATTTCTTATACCCTATACCTCATTAGGATCAAAATAAAGATCAACAGAGTTTAGCATCACATGTAATCCTTGCTTGAACTTGCTTAAACAAATAATTCAACAAGCACAACTTTTAGAACGTACTACAATTCTTTTAGTTTCTAGCTCCTTATTACAACAAAATTCCAGTGAACAAAGATGCATTATTTTCATACATGTAGTCATACAGGTGATAGTTAAAAAGAAAACAGTTACTTGCACCTGATTACCTCACCTGAATGCAAAGTAACTTAATGCAAGGTGTTCAGCCATTCTCACAAAAAAAAAAGAATGAAGCAAAATATACCTTGAGCAATTTTTACAAAGAAACTGTTCATTTATATAATTTATAAATTGCCTTTAGCATGTTTAGGTTTATCACCTTTACCAGCAAGTCCAGAGTTCACAGAGTGAAGGGTGATTAAACACATACAATATAAGTTTCTCTTACTTTTGTGTTTCCTAAACCTGCACATAAAATGAAAGAAATACTAGCTCCAGCACAGAAATTGGCAGAGAAGTTCAAACCGTGATAACAAAAATGACTTAGGAGGTGCATACCTGAAAGCAAGGTCTTGAAACAAAACTTTTGGAGCTGAAATAAGAATTGGTAATTCATTCAGGCCCACTATGCATGTTATGAGACTTGTTCACAAACTAGACTCAATCTCTACAAATATGCTACAGTTGAAAAAAATGGGTAATTGGTAAATGTAGCAATGGCCCTTTAATTAGTAAAAAAATCTGTAAACTGCCAATGGCGGTATGGAGGGATTGCTTTTTCCTCCAAGGGTATATATGTGCAACTCTGGGGTGTTGAATAATATGAGTGTACATTGTGTTTGTATATTTCATAAGTGAGATGGCAAAATGTTGACTTTTGGAAATGTTGACTTTTTTTGACATTTCCCCACCCCCTGTCAGACCCAGGGAGGACCATGGGGTAATAGATTACATGGTCAGTAGGGGCTTGTGCCCTCCTACAATAAACCTAAGTTTGGCTACTCTAGCTCATCTAGAAAAAAAATATTGCAAAATGTTGACTTTTTTTGGAAATGTTGACCTTTTTTTAACATTTCCCCACCCACCTGTCAGACCCAGGAGAGGACCCTGGGGGAAATATTGACATAGTAGGGGCTTGTGTCCTCTTACAATATACCCAAGTTTGGCTACTCTTACTCATCTAGAAAAAAGATATGGCAAAAATGTTTATTTTTTTACATGGATTACATGGTTAGTAGGGGATTGTGCCCTCCAACACTATCTAAGTTTGGCTACTCTAGCTCATCTGGAAAAAAAAGTTATGTTGACCTTTTTTGACATTTCCCCACCCCCCTGTACAATATACCTAAGTTTGGCTACTCTAGCTTATCTAGAAAAAAAGTTATGGCAAAATGTTGACTTTTTTGGGAAATGTTGAGTTTTTGACATTTCCTCACCCTTGTCAGACCTAGAAGAGGACCCTGGGGGAATGAATTACATGGTTAGTAGGGGCTTATCCCCTCCTACAATATACCTAAGTTTGGCTTCTATAGCTCATCTGGAAAAAAGTTATGTTGACCTTTTTTGACATTTCCCCACCCCCTGTCAGACCCAGGGGATGACCCTGGGGGAATGAATGACATGGTTAGTAGGGGCTTGTGCCCTCCTACAATATACTTAAGTTTGGCTACTCTTACTCATCTAGAAAAAAAGATATGGCAAAATGTTGACCTTTTTTGGGAAATGTTGACTTTTTTTGACATTTCCTCACCCCCCTGTCAGACCCAGGGAGGACCCTGGGGAGTGGATTACATGGTTAGTATGGGCTTGTGCCCTCCTACAATATATCTAAGTTTGGCTACTCTACCTCATCTAGAAAAAAAGTTATGGCAAAATGTTGACCTTTTTGGGGAAATGTTGACCTTTTTTGACATTTCCTCACCCCCTGTCAGACCCAGGGAGGACCCTGGGGAGTGAATTACATGGTTAGTAGGGGCTTGTGCCCTCCTACAATATACCTAAGTTTGGCTACTCTAGCTCATCTAGAAAAAAAGTTATGGCAAAATGTTGCCCTTTTTTGAATTCAGACACACATACACACACACACATACATCCAGACATTGCTACTTCATAAGCCGGATTTTGCTACGCAATCCGTCCAAAAATACATCGTGGTACCCGGACACAGACACACACATACACACACAGACATACGACCAGAGTAATCCCTATGTACCTTCTGCAATTTTTGCAGATGACACAATGAAGGAATGGACCTGTAATTGTTAAATGATTGAATGACCCTTTAATTGGTGAATGATAGAATGGCCCTTTAATTGGTAAATGATGGAATGGTCTTTTAATTGGTAGATGGAGGAATGACCCTTTAATTTATAGATGAAGGAATTGCCCTTTAAATTAATTGGTAAACGAAGGAATGGCCCTTTAATTGGTAAATGAAGGAATAGCCCTTTAATTGGTAAATGAAGGAATGGCCCTTTAATTCATAAATGAAAGAAGAACCATTTAATTGATAAATGATGGAATAGCCCTTTTAATTTGTATATGATGGAAGAGCCCTTTAATTGTTAAATTAAGGAATGGTCTTTTTGGTAAATGAAAGAACAGCCTTTTCTAATTGGCAAATGAAGAAATTCACACCAAAGATGTATGGCATGGCAGTCTTTCATGTAGCGAAAGAATTTTGCATATCCGATGTATAATACAGCAACTACGCCATAGAGTTGTGTGTTAATTCTTCTCTCCAGTAATGCCCCTAATGCATTTTTCTGCACTATTCTTCAAAGTTGCAGCTTTTAAGTAACTTAAAGGTGCATTTCGTGATTCCAGCCCCTTCTGTTTTATTCATTGTTCACTAGATATCCTTGAGAAAAGCTCATTCACAACTTTTGAGCTGATCCCGACTTTGCGGTTTTGTGTTATGAGCAAATGCTCGTTTCCCACGGTCCCATAGGCCACTGTGCTACAATTGCTGTCCGTTTACGGGACAGAAAATACAAAATTGATATTTCTTACACCCGACCGAATTTTGCACATTGTATGATTTGGAACACATGGATTACTAATGTTAAAACAGCCTTCATATGATCATGAAACATCTCAACTTTTTTTAGGGACGTCGGGGGGACGAGGCTGTGATCACGAAATCCCCCTTAATAATAATAAAATATCTATGTTTAGCCACTACTTTAGACTTTACAGTACGAACCATCTTTTACTTTTTATTCAAAATACTTTTGCAACTTTCCGGTCGCCTAGCAACGCTTACAGCTGGCTCTGATTTTGCTACTGTGCGGGGATGCACGTATAAAATTAGATCAACCTACGCATTGTTCCTAAAAGGGAAGGGGGGGGGGCGTTTATTTAGAGTCAAAATAGAAATATTAAAACAGAAGCAGGAAGGAAATCTTCATGTATTATAGAAATAAGCCCAAGCCAGTAACTAATTTCTCTCACACCCAGCGTGCCGTGGTTGTTGTTGCACAGCACGTCGTCACTATTTTTGCACCAAGCACACACATAAAAATCTGTGCATCAAACATTATGTTTCAGTGGTTGCATTTCCCCAAGTTCTCAAGCGATTTCGCACTAAGTATGCCCACACAAAAAAAACAATTGATGGAAGAAAACATGATCTAACAGTTGCTGCATTCCTAATGCGCATAAAGTCTCCCAATGACCCATGTTATTTAAATTGTTGTTTGCAACTTGCCTAAATACAATGAAGTAAAAATACTCGCAGTCTCATAAATATGCATAAGGACTTTCCACATACAACAATATGATTGCGCCCATTGGGTGGTGCCCAAAACTATAATAATAAAGTGTGGAGCTCATTATAATGACTTTGGGCACTCAATTTTGGTATAATGTCAATGTATATATAATTGTGCATATTGTCAAGGTTTGTTAATCAGTGCTGTGCATACTGTGATTTGATCTCTAAGGCGGTCAAAAGGTATTTTATAAACCGCAAGCGGTTAAAACCAGGTTAAAAAAAACCTGGTCAAACTGGTTTTAACCGTCAAAAACGTGCAAAAACACTCATGAAAACTGGCATAAACATATGCCAAGGGTTTGAAAGATTGTAATAGAATGTCAATGTATTTTTTTACTTGAATTTAATTCACAATAATTCAACACTAAAAGAAAAATCATTATGTGAATTAAAGACCACAGTGATCCACCTGAAAGAGTCATAACATTTGGAATATTGCAATGAATATCTTAACAGTGAAAGACAAGTCCTGTACTATTGAATGAAAAATTTACAGAAAGATGAAGAAACAGCAATGTTTCAAAGATATGATCTCCATTCAATACGTGTTGTAGTAGTTCCGCACAGACAGTTTATGACTTAAATATATTATGAGCTTTCAAAGTGTCATTCCTACAGGGATGGGGAGAAAACATAAATATGGCAGCTATGAAAAACTTTCAATGTGTGTTATAATAATAACACAAACAAATTAACTTAACAACACTTTATCTATGATCTCTCGCATGATTCAATATAACCCTGGAGGTTTCTCATTGCAACTCTTTCTCTTGCCCCTTCATAATACCTTTTTTTTCAGCTTCAATCCCAATTTCTTTCTCTCTCCCGGTAGATAACTCTTTGCGTATCCTTTTTAACGAATTTGTGATTTGTGGTCCGCTATAACTTTCTATTTCCCGAATAATAACCAACCCCAAATTCCTCATCACTTATTTTCCCATCCGTAAGGCTTTGTGCTACAAGCTCATTTACGGATGATAATTTTGATAAGGCAACAAATTTGATTCGTTCCATGTTTTTCACATTTCCTTAAAACAAGCTTACTTACTTATTTTGAGCGTCAATACCACAACACCTGTTAGATTGCAACACTACCGAGAGGGGGGGCAGTTAAGAGCGCCAATAGGGGGTCATAATGTCGCAGAAGAGTTGTTCTGTCTGTGGGGGTCATCCAAGCCTCCAAGTCCAATCACTTATATGTGTGGTAGGAGGATAACTTGGTGGTTGTGGTCCAACATAGTGCCGAATTTTTAAAGGTCAAAATTTTCAAGGTCATGCGAGGTCCCATTCAAGCTCGTCAAATCCTTGCAACAGGTTGTGTGGGGTATGGTTTTTTGTTTAATTTAATTTGTTGTTTCTATTATAACACCATTGATGTTTTTCATAGATGCCACATTATTTTTTCCTTTCTCCCCTCCCTGTAGAATCTTACACTTTAAGCGGGTGGTATCAGTGGTTTTTTTTAACCAGACCACTAGCATGTAGATTTGGGCTAAAATGTCAGAGTGTCAGATTGATTTGCGAATTTGAGCTTGGAGGATTGCGGTTTTATGGGTGTTTTTTGGGGGTACGAAATGTTAAATCAGCTCAAATAGGGGTTTCGCGAAATTGTCTTGTCTTCATGCCCCCATTTGCTACTACTGTTGGGATCTTCTGTTTTCCAACAGGGG